>CAUYQU010080160.1:0-18650 GCA_963574635.1 Cheracebus regulus
CCGTGTGGCTCCTCTGCCGGGAATCTCCTGGTCTGTGGGCTACAAAAATTGGTCGGAAAGTGCGGCGTCCACTTGTTCTCTGCGCTTTCACTGGGAGCTACATTCCTGAGCTGTTGCTAATCGGCCATCTTGGATCTCTCCACCTTTGAGTCTTATACTTTCTTATGGTATCATGTCACTGTTTAGCATTCTATCATTTCTATTTGAAGAACTCCCTTTAACATTCCTTGTAAGGCAAATCTGTTAGTGATGAACTTACTCAGCTTTTGTCAGGGCAGTCTTTATGTTTCCTTCATTTTTGAAGGACAGTTTTGCCAGATATAGTGTTCTTAGATGGCATTCTTTTTCCCTTTCAGCTCTTTGAACACATCATCTTATTTCCTTCCGGCTTGCAAAGTTTGAACTAAAAAAGTCTATTGATAGTTTAATAGGGATTCCCTTGTTTGTAATGAGTCATTTTCTTCTTGCTGCTTTCAAAATTCTCTTTGTCTTTGACTTCAATAATTTGATTATAATGTATTTTGTTGTAGATTTCCTTAGTTTTATCTTATTAGGGGTTCATTAAATTTCCTAGATTTGGGTGTTCATTTTCTTCTCCAGATTTGGGAAATTATCAGTCATTATTTTTTTGAATAAACTTTGTGGTCCTTTTCCTTTTTTTTTTTTTTTTCTCTGACTCCTATAATCCATATATTCGTCTGCTTGATGATTTTCTTTAAGTTCCTCAAGCTGTCTTTATTCTTTATTACTATTATTATATTATTCCTCTGACTGGATGATTTCATGTGGCCTATCTTCAAGTTCACCAATTTTTTTCTTCTGCTGGTTTTAGTCTGCTGTTGAACCCCTCTTGAATTTTTAGTTGAGTTATTATATTCTTTTGCCCTAATATTTATTTGATTCTCTTAAATTTTCATATTATTGAAATTCTTACTTTGTTCATGTGTTATTTTTCTGAGCTTATCGATCATTTTATGACAGTATTTTGAATTCTCTTTCAGTAATTGATATATCTCCATTTCATTAGTATTGGTTTCCAGAGTTTTATCTTGTTCCTTTTTTGGATTATGTTTCTCTGTTTTTTCATTTTCCTTGACTCTTTGTATTGGTATCTATGTTTTAAAAAAGAAAGAACCTACCATCTCTCTCAGTCTTCAAGGATTGGTCTTGTATCAGAGAAGACCTTCACCAATAAACTCAACCAGAGCTTCTATGGGGCTCTCAAACTTCTATGTTAGTCCAAACTGTCATCTTCTTAAAGGCTCCAGGGTTTTAGATATGCTATGCCTCATCAGTGCTTTGAGACAGGCAAGACAAAAGATAGAAATATTACCCTCTGGTAATACATGGAAAAGTTGGAATGTTGTATGTATGTCCCATTCTTTTCCTCCCAAGGTTGGGGCTGAGACCTGGGGATTTTTTTCACTGGTCCTTTCTGTGCTGAGTCAGGGGAGAGCGGTTATGAATATCTGTGCCCTAGTCCAAACCACCACCTTTTTTTCTCTGTGGGTCTAGCATATGTTGGGTCACATCAATACTCAAACACAGGTGAGACAAAAACCAATCCTTTAGGTAGAACTCAGAAGAGTGGAACTTTGGATGCACAGTCCAATTCCTTCCCTTCTCATAGAGAGTTGGGAGCTGAGAGTTCCCTTCTGTTAATATGGTGCTGTGCTGGCAGTGGGGATTACGATTAGATAGTGTCTTCAGCTTTCCCAGTGGTTTCAATGTGACTGACTTCTTGTTGCTCAGGTTGCAGGAACCTCTCAGCTACTTTCTGGAATTTCCATAAAGGGAATTGATATGTGCTATTAAATCAGTGTGTCCATTGGGGAAGGAGAGTCCAGGGCGTCCTATTCCACCACTTGACTGCTGTCATTCTCCTTCTTTTTTAAGGACACTTTTGTCACAAATAGAATTGTTGGCTGACAGTTTTTTTTTTTTTTTTTTTTTTAAACTACGCTCACCTCACCACCACCAAATTTTCACTTCTTTCTCTTTTCATTTACATTTTCAATTTTGGAAGACATTGCTCTCGTGGTTTCTTTTAGTTCCTTGTACATGGTTTCTTATAAATATGTGTATATTAAAAATAACTGATTTAAAGTAATTGTGTGGTAAGGTCAATGTTTAGGCTTCCTCAAAGACAGTTCCTATTCATTTCTGTTTTTTATTGAAAACGAGCCATACTTTCTTTTTTCCTGGCATACATAATTTTTTGTTGTTGTTGAAAAGAGCCTTTCCAAATGTGCTTAAGTATTTGTATTGTGTGAGGTAAAGGGAAAGTAGAAGAATTATATTAAAATAATTTAAGGATAGGATAATGCCTAGATGGGTAGATAATGTCTGGATTATTTAGGATTAGGTATGATAAAAATAAGTATTTACTAGATACTAACCAAATGCCTAATAGACTGATATCTCAGTTTACTGTAGCTAAGAGTAAAAGTAAGAAAACTTTGGTAAAATTGAAATGTGAAGAAGAATCTGATATTTTTGTAATCACATTTGTTGTTGAATGAGTAGAATGGCTGCATTCTTGAGGCTTTTGACATAGCATGAGTCCTATAAGTTTGGAAAGATTAACTAAAATGTGCCCTATGTACGGACATAATATACAGGCTTTAAAAGTACTAAAGAATATTCATTGAGAAGCTTTTTTCATAAATCATCTAAAAGACAAAATAGGAAATGACAATCCAGAAATCATAAAAACTCCATAAGACCTTGCATGTATAAATCCTTTAAATTTATTGGACTGAAATGACACTGGAACAATAATTAGGAAGCCACAGGAGTTTTTGCTGACATCTTTTTGGATTTGTTTCTTCAGAAAAGTTACTTAAAACCTTGAACACATCATGAAGCACTACATTTATAATAATTAAATTCTACAAATGCATTTTTAGGCATATAATGTTTCAGAAACATGTTGTTTAAGGGTCAGCTTTATACAGTGTATAAAGTGTGTGTGTGTGTATAAAGTTGACCCTTGAACAACATGGGTTTGATTGTGCGGATCCACTTATATGTGGGTCTTCTTCCAACTCTGGTATCCATGAGACAGTAAGACCAACCCTTCCTCTTCCTTCTCCTTCTCAGCCTATTCATCATGAAGATTATGAGGATGAAGACTTTTATGATGATCCACTTCCACTTAATGAATAGTAATTATATTTTCTCTTCCATATGATTTTCTTAATAACATTTTCTTTTTTCTAGATTACTTTATTGTAAGAATACAGTATATAATACACATAACACAAAATATGTGTTAATCAACTGTTTCTGATATCAGTAAGGCTTCTGACAGTAGATATTTATAGTTAAATTTTGGGGGAGTCAGAAGTTAAATATGGATTTTCAACTCTGGGGGGCTTGGCATTCCTAACCCCCATGTTGTTCAAGGTTCAAGAGAGTGTGTGTGTGTCACAGTTCTCATATAGGGCATACTTAGAAAACTCACGGATTGCCTGGAGGTTTCTTAGAAGAAAACGAATGCATGGGTGGGGCCTAAAAATGTGAGGAAGATGGGAAAAGTATGGTAGCAAAGAGAGTAGCATGAGCAACAAGTTAATGGAAGCATGAATTACTAGATATTTTCAGTTCAACATGAAATGCAAAAAAAGTACAAGAGGTGAAGCTCAATGAGGCAGGTAGTAGCTAAGTTATGGAAGGACTTTTTGTCATGCCAAGAACCTTGGATCATATAGTGGAAGGAGTGGGGAGCAAACTAGGGTTTAAGCTAGGAGTTGATATGGTTGGCTTTCCTTATAAAATTTGAGCTCTAGAGAGCAGATTTGCAAACTGGATATAGTGAGTAATAAAAGTGGTTTTAAGAGCCGCAAGTCTGAATAGACAGCTCTATAGGAAGCTATAGCATTAGGCTAGACTGGGGCTGAGAAGGCTTGAACCAGAAGAGTGATGATAGGTGGTGTCGGAAGAAAGGATGTGAAACTTATTCAGCAAAGTGGCATATGGTGGTGAGAAAGAAGCAGGGGAGGATGATTTCCCTGATGGGGCAAAGGTGCCATTAAAGGATGCTGGAAATACAGAAAGGATCCTTTTTGTTTAAAATATTTTTATTTTTATTAAGTAGGGAGAAGGGAGGCAATGATGAGTTTTGTTTTGGAAATGCTGAATTTAAGGTAATGTGGAATAATCAGCAGGATGTGTCTGAAACTCAAGGGAAAAGTCCGGGCTGAAGATAAAGGTTTGAGATTGATTAACACAATACTCTGGCAAAGAAAGAAGGCAGTATAGCAACTGACAGGAGAAACGAGACATTATAGATAAATGGGAAGCTAGAAAATGCATTTTGAGAGATTAATTATGCTACTAGAGTTTGAAGTCCTTGAGGGATGGAATTCTGTCTCCTTAATTTTTATATTCTCAGCATCTATCACTATGCCTGGTACCCAGTAGGCACTTAATGAATGTTTGTGGAATGAGTCAAACTTTACCACCATATAGTCTTTACATATAACTAAAGCCATCTGTAGATTCCAATGGAAGTTTTGCTGATATCGTCACCTGCTTTGTTTATTTGATTGCTAAAAATAACATCTGTATTTCACTTTGCCTAATCAAGACCTAGAGGAGGAAGCCTAAATTCAGTTATCAGAATATCTCTAGGAAGGAGGTGTGCTAGCAATGAATTTGCAGGTAATGTAATGACTAGTTCGGTTCCTATGAGATAGAAAGATGATTACTTCTATTCTTAGAGTGGATCATGGAATGGAATAGTGTCAAACAGGATATGATAGATGAAGACACTATATAACCAAATCTTTAAATATAATTTTATAATTTTACATTACCAGTGATTAACCAGAATAAATAACAACATACAGTTATTTTTGATTTTTAGTTTTCAGTGCATTTATAAGGAGTACAAAGAATAATTTTTAATTTATGAAACTGACAGTATTTTAAAAGTTGAAACATGATCCTCTGCCTTTAAAAAACCCAATTTTTAGTGGCTTGTCAATGACTCCCTAAATGTTACTTATGATCTTTGAACTCTATTCTCAGTCTCTTGATCTTGCTTCCTGAAGATCAGCTGTGCAGGACACACAGGTGTTAACACAGCTGGCTTCCTGATGACAACCCTGTCCATATAGCTGTCTTGTGTGACATTATTCATATTGTTCAGTGTCATTCTGACCTAGCCAAGCTAAAAATGATACTCCAGCTCAAGAGGGATTTAAAAACCTTGACAAACTAAAGATAAGACACTACAGAATATCATGTACATGTGCTTAGCAGTTTTTAGCTTAACTGCATCTAAATAGCTAATTTCAGCATGTATCTGTCTTTATCTTTTAAAATCATTTATGTTTGGAAAGAAAATATATCTGTCTGGAAGACTGCTAACAATTCTATTCTAAAGTGTGTCTTTTTTTTGGTTTGTTTAAATAGCTCAAGGTCGAGGCACTCTGTGAGATGCATTCTATAGCACATAGCCTATGCCACTGATTTATCATGCTATCTAGTGCCTTTATAAGATGTCCATGATTAAATTACCCTATTTTCCAGCTTGATAATTTGATTTGATAGTCAATTTTTAGATCTTTAATTGGGATGTAGCCAGATTGATAATTTGATTCAAGAGGTCAGTTTTTTTTATTTCTATAGTTGGGATGTAACTATAATGTGTGGTGTGGTTGTGGTGGTGGATTTTGCCCTCCTTTTTGGTGACAGCAGCTGGCAGTCATCGGAGAGTTCTGGCTTTGCTCCAGAGTTGTAGGTTAAGTTAAATAACCTGCCAGCAAAAGAGGCCTAGTTGCTTACTTCCCACTTGTCAAATTATGAGTTTCTATGCTTGCTGCAGTGCCAATGGAATGCCTGCTTCTGCTGAGAGAGTGTCAAGGTCTCTTTTCAGTAGGTGTGGAGTGCAGTGGGAACTGTTGCTTATATCTTGGGACATTGTGGTTTGGGGATCCTCCCTTATGACATTGTGATCATTGTATAAGGATTATTGCTACACAGGTAACTTGTTTCTTAGTGTAATAATGTGTGCATATGTGTGCACATTGTGTGTGTGTGTGTGTGAGTGAGAAAGAGAGAGAGACAGAGAGAGAGAGAGAAAGGGAGAGAGAGAGAGACAGAGAGAGAGAGAGAGAGAGACAGGATATGAATGAATGAGAATGCCCACAGGTTCAAGGAAACTATTGAGGAAAATTAAGATGTTTAATATTCATTAATTATCACAAAACTACTTTTATGAAACAAACATGGTTGCTAAGATTGCTGCACAATAGATACAAAGAAAAAAGATAAGAAGTACCAAAATCTTAAGTAATTTATTCAACTATTAATGGTTCATATATTGATATTAAAATGCATTATTATTTGGCACTAAGAGCACTAGACTTAGTATCCTCGTATTAGAGATGGCAATAACTGTTTCACAAGGTGGATAGCAGAATCAAGTGATGTAGTGTGGAGAGTACAGTTGTCCCTTGGTTTCCTTGGGGGATTGATTCCTGGGCCTTCAGTGGATACCAAAATCGATATTTAAGTTCCTGATATAAAATGGTGTCATATCTGCATATAATCTATGTACATCCTTCTGTATACTTTAAATTATCTCTAGATTTATTTATAATACCTAATACAATGTAAGTGCTATCTAAATAATTGTTATACTGTATTGTTTGGGGAATACTGAAAAGGAAAAAAGTTTGTACATGTTCAGGACAGATGCATCTTAAAAAAACATACAATTCATCGTTGAATCCATGGATGTGGAACCCAGAGATATGGAGGGCCAACTGAACTTTGAAAAGTATGAAGTACTTTTGGAGGTACTAATTATATTATTACTAATAGAAATAGTGTTGTTGTCTGTCTGTCCATTTGATTAATTAAATAGTTAAAGAAAAGGTTAAAGAAGGAGGAAAGTATCCATTTAGGTATAACTATCTTATCCCTGAATATCATTCTCATTTCACTGACACACTTTGATCCTTCCTCCTATCACTGGGCGTATATCAGAGTCTTGTAACTGTCTAATTATATATATATTATTTCCTCTTTTTATACATTGTAGAATTCATGAGTTTAGAATAGTATTCTTATCTGATCATACTAAGAGTCTCTGAAAGCATAGTGTTTTTTTTGCTACTGTATATTGCAGAGTATATAGTTAACTCTGGCTAGTTCCGTTCTCTCTGTATTTACAAAAGACTCTCCAATATGCCTTTTCTACTTGTTTAACCAGAATTTATGTAAATTAGGTATTAGGATAAGTGGTCAGTAGTTGTGACCGGGAAAGTTAATTGTGGTCAGGAAAGTTAGGACCAGTCAGGTTGTGTACTAGACTGTATAAAACTTGAAAATATATCAGGAGATGGTACATTAATTTCTGGAAAAATTGAAGAAAGGAACCAGAAAGTGCCTTTGAGATGGCACCCTGTATTGGCAATATAAGCTTGCCTCACTAGAAATTTTAGATTCTCTGGTGAGAGGTAGTCATTAAAAAAAACTTTATAAATGATAAAAATATTATCTTTCTTCTGTATCTCCAGAGGAGAGGATGACCAGTTTTTTTCTGTAAAGGCCAGATAGTAAAAATCTTAGGCTTGGTGTATTATTGTGGTCTTTGTCTCAACTACTCAACTCTGTCATTATAACAGGAAAGCAGCCATGGACAATAGGTGAACGAATAGGTATAGTTCTAATAAAACTTTATTTATAATAACAGACAGTGGGCTGGATTTGGTTCCCAGGCTGTAGTGTGCTGACTGTACACCGCTCTCTGGTGCCTAGGTTGAAAAATAGTATGTAGGCTGTTCTAGTGCATAGAATGAAAAATAAAAGGAAGAAGGGGAAGCAGTAAATAATCAGTGGAAATGGAAGGAAATACAAAGGAGAGAGTAGGACAAAGGAGGGCAAGAAAATGGAGGCAAAGTACAACATGAACACAGGGTGATGAGAATGGAGATTATAAGAAATATTGTAGAGGTCTGTTTTCATATTGGAATATATTTGGTAAAAAGGTTTATTTTGAAGCAATGGAGGCCATAATAGATTGGAGTGAATAAAATTTAAGCAGATTAAAAGTATGACACGAAGCCCCAATATCAGCTGCCGTTCCTAGGCATTCAGGATTCAGACAATGTATACATCTTCTTACGTGTTTTTAAGTCTACCTCAGTTTTTACGTATACCTTGACATCTTCTGGCTTGGTATCCTATTGGTAAAAATACAGCTAAGCTAGTAAATCATTTTGTGAGTTTTTTTTAAATTGGAACATAGAGTCCAGAGGGATTTATAGCTGTGCATGATGAAAGATGGAAAGAGTTGAGCAATTTTTCTAAAAATGACTGATTTAATTTCATAGTTGATACCTAGCACAAATAGCTTTTTTTAATAAAATTTGTTTTGGTAGGAGCATAACAATTAGAAAACAGACTGTTTACTTATAAGTAAAGGTTAATCAGAGAAATAGGAATAGTACAGTATGAATCTTGTGGATCACTTAAATCTAGAACTGGATTATAATAAAATATATTTTAGAGACATTTATCTTGAAATTAATATATTTCATGGCACTGTTTTGACTTTTTAAAAAGTTTCATTTATTTTTTTTCTCTTGTTTTTTTATGATATGTCTATTAGAAATGTCTCTTTTCTGAAAGTATGTAATAAGGGAGTAAACTGTTCTTTCTAAAAATCAACATTTTAGAGAAGTAATATAGGTCTTACAAATTCTTTTAAAATATGATATTGCATGATTTTAAAGAATGTTATAGAAGGTATAACCTTTGATAATGAGATTTATATTGGGAAATTCTATGAAAAAATTGTATATTAAAAATGAGCTTTTAGGCATTCTTAAGAAAAACATTGTATACATGTATTAGTTGTATCTATAAATAAATGAGAATAAAGAGGTATAGAATCTTAATTATATGATGAATAATAATGTGTTATAAACATAATTAAAGTTTGACTTTTGAAATTATAATTTATTTGAAATTATAATTTAATCTAAAGACAGGTGACTGCTGGTTGTTTTATTCCTAATTTACACTAAACTCTGTACTTGAAAAGATAAACTTACTTTTCCTTTTAGGAAAAAAATAATTTTACTATTCTAATATTACTTCAAAACTTTTTTGACAGTAAGTAATTTGCTTTAGATCCTCATTCTTGAAAATAATAATTTTGTATCCAATAGGCTGTATTTTCTAAAGAAATTCCTCATTATCTCTCTTTTAATATATTACTTTGTTCTAAGCCTGCCTGTTCTATTTTTTTTCATGAACAAATTTAATGCAATAAGGTGAGAGTCCTTTTTTACTGTTATGTGTTGAATCTCCCTGTTCACAACTTGAAATTCAGACATACCTTCTGCATTTTTTCTGAACAGTCTCTTCCTTCTACCCTTTATTTTTCCTGTTTCTTGTCATCTTTCTTTTCTTCTCGTTTGCTGCATGATTGTATTTTTGCTTATCCTAGAGTCACTATATTCTTTCAACACAATGCTTTCACTCCCTTTACTCATTAAAATAATTTATAGATAATTCTTTTACAAGACTTTTCTAAAAACTTTTCCTAGAAATATTTGAGAACATTTTAGATACCTACTCTCAAACTTTCAGTTTAATTTAAAAGTGGAAAAAATTCTTAAAACTTTAGTAGAAGTATTTGTGATATTGCATCTATTTTATATCATGGATCTCTCACTCTTGATGGTACGCATTGTCAACATTCAACAGATAATTTGTAATTAAATGAAAGTAGTAAAGCATGCATATTATTCAAATGATTATGATGTTCATCATTAGGTATAACAAAAATAGTTGCATTTTGCAAGTTTTTAAAATTCAATATAAAGAATTATTTAATTTGGCAAATTAAGTAATGTTATACCAGAAATATTGAAATGACAATATATCAGTTTTAAATACAAGATTCCACAGCTTAACATTGCTCATAATGTTTATTTAGAGAATATAAAATGTGGCTTACTGTTCACTGTATTTCAAGCTTCGTGGATGAAGTATGGTGCCTGATACTAATCAGGTTAAAGGACCTCCAGTTCTCGAACTGTGTTGTGGATTATACCTACATGGCTTATGGTTTTTTTTTTCCCGCACTCTTTGCCCGTATTAGCAATCTGCTTTTGTACTTTGACATCCAGGATTTCCCTAGTGAATTTTGTCACAGAAAAAAGAGAATCATCAATATCGCAGTTAAACTTGACTTTCAAAGCTAATAGTATCTCATTTGGGGGCTCAAATTTAATAAATTTTCTTTGATTCTGGGTGAGTTTTTAAACATCAAACAATGAATTGGCCAGGGTGCGGTAAAATATTTAGATCTATTGACTATGGTTCAGAAGGGTAGAAGGCAAAACACTAGTGGTTTGATGTTGATAAATTCTCAGAACCTTAATCCACATTAATGTTTTCTTTTATCTGAGTGCACATTGGTGACAGAAAAAGCAAGAGAAGGTATTCATACATGTAAAATATAAACCCTAAAACAAATGTATTTGTAGAATGTGATTTATTTTGTTATGCTAAGTAAGTTTAACAGCATTCTTATCCTGATTGACGACTCTGGAGAATGTTTGTTGCAGATAAATATACATTCTGAACTGGGACTCCAGCATGCATGTGGTACTCACATCATTATAAAAATTATATCATTGTGTATGTTTTATAGCACGCACATTGACATTTTCTTATTGACAGAAAGTCTTCAGATCAACTTGGGACATATAAGGATTTTTATACCTATAGATTAGCATGGACAGTTAAAGATGTCATATGTTTGTGTGTGTTTTCTGGCTTAAAGAAACTCAATAGGATGTGATAGTTTTGTGAAATGTGTATATATCTTAAGTAACTAATTAATATAATAAAAATAATCCAAATAGTTTTACAGACTGCCCGAGTAGAATAGAAAAATGAAGGAGAAATTTTCTATCTTATATTTTTGCCAAGTTACATTTGAGGTTGCTTGGATAAAACTAGAGATATAAGTATTTTTATTTGGGCAGTTAATGAATATTTATAGTTATCCCTGTTATTAACCTTTACTGCTTCATAAAAAACTTTTTGTTCTGTGGCATTAAGCTAATTGTATAATATTTGTTAAATATATGGTAGCAAATAGATACATTTTTAAAACCTATTCAAGTATAATGAAAGTTAGAAAATATACCCTGTATTGAAAACTCCTATTATTAAACTATATGATTGAAACGAGAGCTTACTCATTTTAAATGCAAACTAAACTGTGGGATTCTTAAGGCTTTTACTAAGTTTGGAAATTAAAAACCATAATCTCTTTTTTGAATGTTTCCATTTATATTATATAAGGAATATTTTCTCATTTGTCCAGAAGGTGGCAGTGTGATATCAACTGCATATGATTCCATGCTGACTAGAGAATTGTTTCTCCCATATCGTTGATGTGTTTGTATTGTTGCCATTACGAATACTTAAAATAGAGTACAAATACTACTGATTTTATCTGTTGTTTTGTTTAGAAATTGTGTTACTGTGTTAGTTTATATGTATTTAATAATTAAAGCTCAAGTTAAATAAAATCCTGCAATTCTAGAAGAGTAAAAAGGGCCAACAAACCTTTTACTTGTATATTTTTAAGTTTCCTTTTGTGTTGAGTATATTTGTTTTAATTTTAGGGTACATATTATTGAAGTTTTCTTTTCAAAGACTAGTCCCTAACAATTATCTTGGCAATATATATCAGTTCATATCAGTTAAACACAACATGTTACTAAGCAGGTGATAATGATTAGGAGATTACTGTTGTTTTTGACTTTGTGAATGTTTTTTCTTCCCTTTTTCTTTTTAGGGTGGAACTGTGAAAAAATAATTCAAAACCACTTGATCAAAAGAGCTCCAGTGACTCTTCTTCCCCTCCCTCATTTCAAGCAGGAGGATGCTTTTTCTTCTTAACATTCTCCCCCAGCACTCTGAATTAGAGATTTATTTGCAACGAAAAATCAATTAGTCCTAAATTTATTCATGGATTTCAGGTCCAGCGATCAATGCAAGTCCACTCAGTGGGCTCAAGGGGACCCAGTTCATCCCAGTTAATGTGTCTGAAGGGGAATTACCATTGATGCTGTTTTTTTCCCTTTAGGTCAGAGATCAGATCTCGCTGTCATGGTCTGCAGCAAGTAGGAATGACTTCACCCTGCAGCTACCCAAACTGCACCTGGAGACCTTTGCAATGGAGGGGCTCAAGGGCGGGCCAGAGGTGGTAGCATGCCAGGTTAGAGTCTAAATAACATTGTTTGCTACTGAGACATATAGAAAAATAAATTGCACTAACCGGAGAGAATGAAAGCCTCAAAGTATTGTGAATAATTTAAAAGAGATGCAAATAAATGCGTCTTCATTTTTCTTCTATCATGTAACAATACACTTTGTAAAAATTATTTTTTCTTTAAAGCCTAGAACTAACCTATTAAAATAATCCAGAAAAGTGTTTTTAACAAGGAAAAATGTGTTTTATGGCAAAGTACAGTATTAAAAGAAAATACTTTCCTATCAGCAGAGGACAATAAGATACTAGGCTGTTATTTCTTTAAGTAAGTCTCAGTTTGTTGCTCTTATTGTTTGAAAATAAGTCACTTTAGGAAAAAATAATAAAATAAATCACTTTAGATGTAAACATCAAGAGAGATACCTGAAATTTTTCAATATTAATTCCAAAATATATCCAACCTTTCTTAGGAAGTAATTTAATTTCAGCAAAACTAAAACTTACCTGTATTTTCTATTGAAGAGTAATTTACCCTTTAATATTTAGTTTTAATGAGCATTGTAATATGTGAAAACTGGGTTATTTCACTTATAAAACTAATACCACATCATAAGACCTCAGATAACTTTAAAGTACACTAATAAACTTATTTTTAGAAACATTCATTTTCAGATGCTGTAGGTATCCATTTCATGTCACTATTGCATTAATACTATTGTGATCATTTTTTTCCTTAAGGTTTTTTTTCTTAATCTGACAAAATGAAATTCAATGTGTCCTTTTAATGCCCAAAAACCTTCATTACAAAAAGAAAACTATCAACATTATGTAAATTATAGGAAGCCTGATATTTCAAAAGAAATTGTCCTTATTAAAGTACTCTATTTTTTTCATGTATTTATAAGGAGAAAGATCTCTTAAAACTTAGTGTGTCTTTCACATGTTGAGATTTAAAATAATCTTTTTCATTCTTTAGTTTATGACCCTGTGGAATTTTAATTTTGTAGGAAATTAATGTCAGTTCATGTGGAGCTATGTTAATTTTTTATATGCTCCATATCCTAATTTAATTTATTAGTACCAAATTAATGCTCTACAAGGAAAAAAATACTCATTGCTTCTTTCCTTAGATTGTCCAATATATCTAAAATATATATAATTATAAAACTAAGCATAAAATATTTTTATTTTCTCTTATAGTGTAGAATGCTGTACCATTATTTAGGATAAGATTAAAATGTATATTTTAAATTTGATTATCAGTATTTATGAATTCATCCTAACTATGAATACAATGTGATTTGAGATTTTTCTAGTGGTTGTAAAATAATTCTTCACTTGGCTATTTCAATTCAGAATCTCACAAGTCTTAATATTTGTCATAATTTACAAATAAGGACTCCCTCAAAACTAGATCTTGGTAATTTGGAAAGAGACTGATTCCCAAAAATGCCCTTTGTGGGGGTGATTATATCTGAGAATAGCAAGAAGGAAATGTAGAGACCCATAGTTTAAACTACTGTCTTTTCTAGGTTCTAATACAAATAGTTACATACATTCCCACTGGGATAAGTTCCATTGACATGCCGTAATACATACTGTAGTTTAGTAGTGTACATCATAGTTAGAATATTAGGAGACATTTGTGATAATAATAGTACCTACAATTTCAGCGAACACTTAACTATGTACCAGGTACCATACTTAGCTCTTTGAATATATCATCTTATTTAATTCTCACAATGAGCCTCTCAAATAGTTGGCACTATCTCCGTTTTACACTTAAAACAACCACCACCACCCACAGCAAACACAACGGGTAACTGCTCAGATCAACAGCAAGGAAAGGGCAGAGCCAAGAGCCTGGATTTAAGCCTAATAGTATTTGACTGCTAAGCTGAACTAATAAATCTGATACTTAAAAATGTAGATACATACATTAGATGGTAAGAGTAAAACCTTAGATATCTATAATGGAAATTTTCCTCCATTTATAAAAAAATTATACATCTATGTATGATATAGATCATAGTTTATGCTGTGTTGTAGACTAATTACATCCTAATAGTGTGAAACTCTAATTTCACCTTTTTTTGCAGTATGAAAATATGTGCATTTATGCTAAGTGTGGCTACTTACTTGGGAATTCAGTAGTTGTTTAACTTTGCACTCTGACTCTGTACTGAAGAAGTGGACTATTCAGAGTTCTTAACCTTTCATTATGAAGAGAGGATCACTCAGGAGGGTGTGGTAGTATATGAACCATTTGCCCATCTTACTCAGCTATCATTTATAGAAGCAGGAGCTGAAGTTTTCTGTCTTTTTCAATGGGGAAAAACTTTATAATAGGTATAATCCTGAATAGAAAGAGACCAGTGAACATTATTATTGGCTGAAGAGGATGAGTAGATTACCTATATTTTCTGAACCCAGAAGAGCACATGACTGACGCTTTTCTATGGAGGAAAATTCAGTTTAACTTGTTTCTGAGATCTGCTACCTTTTCCCACCAATTTCCTTAGCTGAAAAAGAAAAAAAAGTAATGCTACTGATCCCTCAGGCTTGCAGTAGGATTGAATGCAGCAATGCATGTGAAGTGGAGTCCAGTGCCTAGCCTAGAAAAAGCAGACAATGCAGGGTGGCTGTTAATATTGTAGCCATTATAAGACCCTTGTAAAGATGAAGTAAGCAACAGTAGCTTGTTTGCATTACTTTTAAGGTGTGTGTATGTTTTATTTTGAGGAATAGTTATTTAAGATCTTCTTTTTTCTGTATCTTTCCATTTAGTTTCTTCACCCTTCCCTGTTTCTTCAAAACTTTAAATAATTTTGATCAAGCACAGGCTTCCATAGCTTTGTATTTACTTTTCCATGGCATATAATGTTCCAGTGAGGCCATGTCTCCAGTGAAACGTTTCGTTTAAGTTCCTATAGCAAATTTAAACCTACATAGTACTTTTATCTTCCAAATAACAGCAAATAGGCTTTCATTACAATATTGAAAAGAATAAAAACACCCATATTAGACCAATTAGCTTTAAATGAAAAGTCCAGTATAGTGTGAATGCAGACAACTTTGTAATAAAAAAGATTCTACTTATATTTTATAAAGATAATACCTATTATTCATTATCTTATACTCTGAATTGTATTTTATCAATAATTATGATATGTATTATTGGTAATAACTGGCAAATATTAGTAGGCATCCAGTAAATGTTGGCATTTCCATTTTGATTCAGTAGTAAATAATACATAATAATTAAACAAACAGTAACAACATTTGTTGAGTACTTACCCTGGGTCAGTTACTGTGCTAGGCTTCATTCAATAAATGGTACTGGGATGACTGGCTAAACATATGCAGAAGATTGAAACTGGACCCCTTCCTTACATCATATACAAAAATCAATCCAAGATGGATAAAAGACTTAAATGTAAAACCTAAAACTGTAAAAACCCTGGAGGACAACCTAGGCAATACCATTCTGGACATAGGAACCAGCAAAGATTTCATGATGAAGACTCCAAAAGCAATTGCAGCAAAGACAAAAAAATGACAAATGTGATCTAATTAAACTTAAGAGCTTCTGCACATCAAAAAAAAAACTATCAATAAACAGTTAACCTATAGAATGGGAAAAAATATTGCAAACTATACATCTGGAGAAGGCTTAATGTCTAGCATCTGTAAGGAACTTAAACAAATTTACAGGAAAAAACCAACCACATTAAAAAGTGGCATAGGATATGAACACATACTTTTTAAACGAAGACATACATGCAAGTTAACAGGCATATGAAAAAAAGGCTCAACAACATTGTTGATCATTAGAGAAATGCAAATCAAAACCACAATGAGATACCATCTCACACCAGTCAGAATGGCTATTAAAAAGTCAAAAAATAACAGAATCTGATGACGTTGTGGAGAAAAGGGAACACTTCAACACCATTGGTGGGATTCTAAATTAGTTTAGCCATAGTGGAAAGCAGTGTGGCAATTCCTCAAAGAGCTGAAAACAGAACTACCATTTGACCCAGCACTCCCATTACTGAGTATGTACCCAAAGGAATACAAATTGTTCTACCATAAAGATACGTGCAGGCATATGCTCACTGTAGCACTATTCACAATAGCAAAACATGGAATCAAAATATCCATCCATAGACTGGGTAAAGTAACCGTGGTATATATACACCATGTAATACTATGCAACCATAAAAAGAACGAGATCATGTTTTTTGTGGGAATGGGTAAAACTGGAAGCCATCATCCTTAGCAAATTAATGCAGGAACAGAAAACCAAATACCACATGTTCTTACTTATAAGTGGGAGCTAAATGATGAGAACACAGGGACACATAGAGGAAAACAACTGAGGCCTTGAGGGTGGAGGGTAGGGGAGAAGGGAGAGGATCAGAAAAAGATAACCATTGAAAACTAGGCTTAGTACCTGGTGACAAAATAATCTGTACAACAAATCCTTGTGACATGAGTTTACCTATATAACAAATCCTAGATTTGGGGTCTAACTTGAATGTGAATATAAGAATTAGTGAATTTGCTGCTTTTTTGGTTGTTGACAGTAAGAAGAGTTTACTACTTGGCAGTTGAAATTTTAGAATACTACTCTAAAGATTTCATATTTCACAAGGAGAATTAAAGTTTCTTCAAAATTTCCTTAGTAGAGTTCTAAGCAATGCTAAACAAAACAAAATATTACAAGAAATGAAATGCTAAGGTGCATAGAAGAACTTATTTTCTCTTTTTGTTTCTTTTCTCATTAAAAAATTTGATGCATAATAGATATACATGGTTTTAAGGTAGATGCGATAATTTAATATGTTAATATAATTTGTAAAGCTCAAATCAGTGTGCTTGGGATATAGATCCATCACCTTAAATATTTCTCTTTTCTTTATATTAGAACCATTCATATTCTTCTAGCTATTTAAAAATGTACAATAGATTGTTGTAAACTATAGTCACCCTACTGATCTAACACTAGATCTTATTACTTCTATCACACCATATATTTGTACCCACTAATCAACTTCTCTTCATCTCTTTCTCCCCGCTACCCTTCCTGGCCTCTGGTAATCATCAATCTATGTATCTTTATGAGAGTCACTTTTTTAGCTACAACATATGAGTCAGAACATGCAAGATTTTTCTTTCTGTGCTTGGCTTATTTCACTTAACGACCTGCAGTTCTATCGATGTTATTGTGAATGACAGAATTTTATTCCTATCACTTTATTCCTATGGATGCATATAATTCATTGCATATATAGATATCACATTTTTATTCATTTATTAATAGGCATTTAGGTTGGTTCCACATTTTGGCTTTTGTGAATAATGCTGTAGTAAAAATGGGAGTGCACATGCCTTTTGATGTATTTATTTCTTTGGTATATATACCCAGTGGTGGAGTTACTGGATTATATCATTCTATTTTTAGTTTTTTGAGGAAACTCCATACTGTTCTCCTTAGTGCCATACTAATTTACATTCTCTCTAATAGTGTGCAAGAATTCTCCTTTCTCCATATTTTTACCAGCATCCATTATTGCCTGTCTTTTTAATATAAATTTTAACTGGGTTGAGATGATATAGCTCATTGTAGTTTTGATTTGCATTTCTGTGATGGTTAATGATGTTGAGTTTTTTTTTTTTTTTCCTATACCTGTTGGCCATTTGTATGTCTTCTTTTTAGAAATATCTATTCAGATCTTTTGCCCACTTTTTAAATTGTTTATTTTTTTGCTATGGAGTTGTTTGAGCTCCTTGCATATTGTGGTTATTAATCCCTTGCCAGATGGATAATTTGCAAGTGTATTCTCCCATTCTGTGGGTTGTCTCTTTACGTTGTTGATTGCTTCCTTTGCTGTGTGGAAACCTTTTAACTCGATATAATCCCACTTTTCTATTTTTGGCTTGGTTGCCTGTGTTGTCAAAGTCTTACACAAAAAATCTTTGCCCAGATCAATGTCCTGGAGTGTTTCTCCAATGTTTAGAAAAACTTATTTTTTATTTTAAATTTTATTTTTTATTACATTTTAGGTTTTGGGGTACATGTGAAGAACATGCAATATTGTTGCATAGGTACACACGTGGCAGTTTGATTTGCTGCCTTCCTCCCCTTCACCTATATCTGGCATTTCTCCCCATGCTATCTCCCCCCAACACCCCCCCCCGCACGGTGCCGCCCCGATTTGACCCCCAAACACCCCAGTGCGTTGGGGGGCCCCCCGGGGGGGCCCCACTCCGCCGTGGGGTGTGTGGGGGGCAACTGGGGGGGGCCCGGGGGGGGGGGGGGAGTTGGGGGGAGATAGCATGGGGAGAAATGCCAGATATAGGTGAAGGGGAGGAAGGCAACAAATCACAC
>CAUYQU010080163.1:0-38403 GCA_963574635.1 Cheracebus regulus
CCCAGTGATTCTTGACACCGCCTTCCTTCTGCCCCCACCCCAGAAATCACTGTGAAATTTCATGATTGGCTTAAAGTGAAGGAAATAAAGGTAAAATCACTTCAGATCTCTAGTCTATCAAATGAAACGCTTTCATTCTTCTCACGTCCATCTACTTTTTTATCCACCTCCCTACCAAAAATTGCCAAGTGCCTATGCAAACTGGCTTTAGGTCCCGATTCAGGGCCTGCTGGAGCTCCAGCCTGGGCACCAGCATTTGGCAGCATGCAGGTAGGGCAGTGTGTGATGGACTGGGGAGCACAGGTGTCCACCTGGGTCCACGGGTGGCCTCTGTCCTGTCACTGATGCTGCAAGAGTTGCGGATGAGGGCATGTGGCTGAACTGAGAAGGCGGGCCTCCATCTTCCCAGCAGTTCCTGCGCAGATGCCGCTGAAGAGAGGTGCTGGGGAGGGGCAGAGAGGAAGCGATCTGTCTCTTACCATAAGGCTGATTCTCTTTAACTGTGCAACCAGTGGAAGCAGGTGTGTGTGAACTGGGCACAGATTGAAGAATCTGCCCCTGTTGAGGTGGGTGGGCCTGATTGTTGACCCCTAGGGTCCTATAACTTGGATGGACTTGGATAGTGAGAGAGGAGGCCTGGACCGAGATGTGAGTGCTGTCGAAGACTTCCTCTCTACCCCCCACCTTGGTCCCTCTCAAATGCCCAGTGGAATTCCAACTTGAAGGATTGCATCCTGCTGGGGCTCAACATGCCTGCCAAAGACATGTCCGACCTGCGTTCCTGGCTCCCCCGTTCAGAGACTGCCCTTCTCAAAGGCTCTGTGCCTGCGCTGGGAAGGAAACAACCATGGGAAGGAAACAAATGTTTGTAAACTGCTGTCAATAAATGACACCCAGACCTTCTGGCTCAGCCATGGGTTGGTTTTTTTGTTTGTGGGAGCCGTGGGATGAGAACAGAGCGTTCCAGCAGTTTTTGTGTGTACATGTTCACATTGCCAGCCGAGACAGAATCTCCAGTAAGGCAGAAAATGCTTTGTTTTCAGAAAACACTCTGTGCTGTGTTCCAGATCCATTCGCAACCCGAAGGGAATCTCCGTGGTAGCAGGTGAGGTTTGTCATGGGGTGGGCTTATAGGCGGTGAGGGTGGGTGGAGGGCAGTTCACTGTTCTGTGTGTTTTGGTGCCGCTACTCACGGAGAGTTATGGGCCTTCCTGCCAACTGCCAGCAACACCTTCCCCCGATGCCAGGGAAGTAAGTGGTTGTCGTAAATTACAGGTCCAGTAGAGTATAGCCCTCAGTTAGATGGCTTGGGGTGCTCTGCAGTGGGTTTTTTGTGGTGGTGGTGGTGTTTGGTTTTTTTTTGAGACAGGGTCCCACTTTGTTGCCTAGGCTGGAGTGCAGTGGTGTAAACGTGGCTCACTGCAACCATGACCTCCCGGGTTCAAGTGATCTTCCTGCCCTAGCTTCCTAAGTATTTGGGACTATAGGCGGGTGCCACTATACCCGGCTAAGTTTTGTATTTTTTGTAGAGACCAGGTTTCACCATGTTTCCCAGGCTGGTTTCGAACTCCTGGGCTCAGGTGATCCACTTGCCTTGGCCTGCTGAAGTGCTGGGATTAGCGAGCCACTGCGCCCAGCCAGTGGGTTCATGCTGCTTATTCTGCTTGGCTTTGACTGATAGGGAAATTGGAAATGCCTTGGCATTTGCGGGGAGCTGAGTTTGTGCATTTTGGATGGTGAGGAGGGAAAGCCGACCTCAGGTTGAGAAATGAACTCTGCCAATCACCCACCCCAAATCCTTCTAGGAGCAGAGTGGAAACAACGTGCAGTGAGCACACAGCACTGACTGTGCTTTAACCTCTGCTCTTCATTTATTCCCTGGGCTCACCACCTGGCCACAGAGAGGGGTCTTTAAGACTCCACAGGCTGGTCTCTGACCTGGATTTCGCATTTCCGCCCCCAGAGTTATGGGGCCGCCACCTGTCAGCTGGGGAAGAGGGAGACCCGATGCACAGATTTGGGGTGGAGCCAGGGATTGAGTTCTCCCAATCCCTGCAGCCCGCACGCACGCCTCCGGGGCCTCCCAGCAGCCATCCCAGGAGCAGACAATAGTGTGTGATGGGCCCCTGACCCTCTGCTGAACCTCAGACCTCCCTCTCATGAGCCTCCCATCCAGCCCATCTCCCTGCCTCCTCCCCAGCATCATTTATCTCAGGCCTTAAGATATCTCTTTCCACTTTTGCTCTTTTGCTGTAAGAATAGTGAGGCCTTCAAATGATGAGATGCCTGGACTCAAACCACATTAAAGACTTCAGAAAGAGCCTAATTCCTAAATAAGTTCCAGACCGGCTTCCACTCTGCGCCCTTCCTCCTTTTCCTGCCGTTTATTGCTTTGGACACCCTTTTGGGGGTGGGAGGGCAGAAGGCTCCTCTCTCTTCCCCAGGCCCTTTTTAAAAGAGCAGTTGTGTTTCCTGCATTTGGCGGGAGATTGGGTTTCATCCTCCAGGTGTCTGCAGGGGAGCCCTGAGCTGCAAAGCTGCCCTGCCCCTCCTCGGGGTTGCTCGTGTCTTCAGGTCAGCCCTTTCAGCCGCCGGTGGGCCAGGTTTCCTGCTGGCTTTGCCATTAGCTTCCCTGCCAGGGATGGCAAAGACATATCCCAGTGGCAGCCCCGGGGCCTCATTTTGCCTCAACTTCCGCCAAGTAATTCTTTTTACAAATGTTCAAGGGCTATTAACCAGCTTCTTAGCCCCTGATGGCCTCTGGGTTTCTCCAGAAGCTACCACAATGGGCCTTTATCAGCTCGGGATTCTTGGGGCTGCGGATCAAAAAGCCATGTCCTGTCCTGGCCAGGAAAGGGAGAGCAGGAAGTGTCTTTCTCCCTATCCTTTGGTCGGGCTAAATAGTTCCTTTGTTCAGGCTATGAAGGGCGAAGAAGGCACTGCACCCTGGGCAGGGAGAGGAGAGAAAAACCCTCAAAGAGTTGTCGTTTTCCTGGCTTCTGCTAGTTTTACACAACTTCCGCCAGTGTGGACTGATGGGGAGGAGGAGCATTGTGTTCATCTCAATGGGTTTATTTGAAATACAGAGGAAGACAGTGGAATATTAGTAAAATCCTGCCTTAGCAAATAATCTTCCGGTCACATTCCAGCAATCAGCTCCAGAATGTGCAGTTAGGACCTCCCCTTGACCTCTGCAATCCACCAATAATTGTGCCAAAGCAGCCTACCCAGATTGAAAATAACCTGGGTGAGAAGGCTGCAGGAAGCTGTACTGATTTGTCTGTCTCTCCTGGATCTTCCATTTATTCTGTACAGTGCTCCAGACTTCATTTGTCTTTTTCTTTCTCTCTCTTTTTTTTTTGACAGTTTCACTCTGTGACCAAGGCTGGAATGCAGTGGTGCAATCTTGGCTCACTGCAGCCTCTGCCTCCCAGGTTGAAGTGATTCTCCTGCCTCAGCCTCCCAAGTAGCTGGGATTAGAGGCATGCACAACCACACCCAGCTAATTTTTTTTTTTTAAGATGGGATTTCACCGTATTGGTCAGGCTGGTCTCGAACTCCTGACCTCAGGTGATCCGCCCACCTCAGCCTCCCAAAGTGCTGGGATTACAGGCACGAGCCACCGCGCCTGGCTAATTTTTGTATTTTTAGTAGAGACAGTGTTTCACCATGTTGGCCAGGCTGATCTTGAACTCCTGACCTCAAGCAGTCTACCTGCCTCGGCCTCTCAAAGTGCTGGGATTACAGGCATGAGCTGCCACACCTGGCCCAAACTTCATTTTTCTAAAGCAGATCTCATCCCCTTCATACTGAAGAACCTTCAATCTAGTGCAGTGTCTTGACCTGACATTCAAGGTTCTTCATGGATTGGCTACCCCTTTCTAGCCTAACAATATTTTACTGCTTACCTCACAAACCTACCTAGCGGTTCTCACAGGGTGGGGAGTGCTGTTTGAAAATGCAAGTGGGCCAGGCACAGTGGCTCATGCCTGTAATTTCAGCACTTCGGGAGGCCAAGGCGGATGGATCACCTGAGGTCAGGAGTTCAAGACCAGCCTGGGCAACATGGCAAAGCCCGTCTCTACTAAAAATACAAAATATTAGCTGGGCATGGCAGCAGGTACCTGTAATCCCAGCTACTCAGGAGGCTGAGGCAGGAGAATCACTTGAACCCAGGAGGCAGAGTTTGCAGTGAGCCGAGATTGCACCACTGCACTCCAGCCTGGCCACAGAGTGAGACTTGGTCAAAAAAAAAAGAAGAAGAAAAGGAAAGAAAACATGGAGTTGTTCCTTTGACCACATACATCCGAATCTACAAGAAAGGTGATATTGTAGACATCAAGGGAATGGGTGCTGTTCAAAAAGAAATTCCCCACAAATGTTTCCATGACAAAACTCAAAAGAGTCTGTAATGTTACCCAGCAAGCTGTTGGCTTGTTGGAAACAGGGGCAGGACTCTCGCCAAGAGAATTAATGTATTTACTGAGCACATTAAGCACTCTAAGAGCTGGAATCGCTTCGTGAAAGTAAATGATCAGAAAGAGAAAGACGCCAAAGAGAAAAGTATCTGGGTTTAACTGAAGTGCCAGCCTGCTCTGCCTAGAGAAGCACGCTTTGTGAAAACCAGTGGAAAGATGTCTGAGCTGCTGGAACCTGTTCCCTATGAAATCATGGCACAATAGGTGCAAAATAAATAAATAAACGACTTCTGGACGGTTAAAAAGAAAAACAGCTGGAAGTTGAGACTCTGAGTTCTCCTCTCATGCCATAGGTCAAGTTACCTCTAGCTGCTCCAAGTCAGGGTTTTCTGGGTGGAACTGGCTAACCCAACCATCAACGCCACCTCCCTCCCCAAGACCAGTTCCTCAGAATAATATCTATCTGGCTTCCTACTGCGTCCATGTACGGACTCTCCCTCCCTGTCGCCGACTCACAGCCCACTCTCTCCTGCTTCTGTCTGGAACACCACGCTTCTCTCTCTTCTCTCCTCTGATTCCTGTCCTGGTCCTGTGAAGCACACCTTAAAATCCCCCTGCTCCAGGAATTCACCTCTGGCTGACCTCTCCCAGGTTTTCCTTGTATATAAAATCTCCCTTAATAAGAGAGGCATTGGCTCTGGAGTTCTGGCAACAACAGGGTAGAGAATTTAACAAAAAAGGACTGAGTAAGACCCAGATGCACAGAGTTGAGAGAATGGGTGGAAGTGTACTAGGGAGACCAGTTTATAGTGAGGGGCATGGAAAGAAGGGGTGGCTCTCCAGTACCCTCTAATCAAGCCACTTCAGAAGAGACAAGAAAGGTGAAAGATAAGGCTACTTTTAGGGAACTTAAAGCTGTTGCCATCCTTGAAGGCTGGGACATCCCACTTGGATTAGCCAGGAAAGCTATGATCAATGAAAGGCTTTGATCATCTAAGCTTGGCTGAAAGAGCTGCAAACACTTCGGTCAGGAGCTGGCAAACTATAACCTGTGGGACACATACAGCTTTTTACTTGTTTTTTTTTTTTTTTGAGTTGGAGTCTTGCTGTATCACCTAGGCTGGAGTGCAATGGCGCGATCTTGGCTCACTACAACCTCCGCCTCCTGGGTTCAAGCCATTCTCCTGCCTCAGCCTCCCCAGGAGCTGTGACTAAAGGTGTGTGCTAACTTTTTGAGATGGGGTTTCACCATGTTAGCCAGGATGCTTTCTATCTCCTGACCTCATGATCCGCCCACCTCGGCCTCCCAAAGTGCTGGGATTACAGGCATGAGCCACCACACCCGGCCTGAATTTTTACACTTTTAAGTGGGTAGAAAAAAGTCAAAAGAAGAACATTTTGTGACACATCAAGGCCAGGCATGGTCACTTACGCCTGTAATCCCAACACTTTGGGAGACTAAGATGGGAGGATTGCTTGAGGCCAGGAGTCTGAGACCAGCCTGGGAGACCCCTATCTCTTTAAAAAAAAAAAAAAAAAAAGATAAAAAATTAGCTAGGCATAGGGGTGTGTGCCTATAGTCCAAGCTACTCAGGTGGCTGAGGCAGGAGGATCACTTGAATCTAGGAGTTTCAGGTTTTAGTGAGCTATGATTGAGACACTGCACTCCAGTCTGGGTGACAGAGGACACCCTGTCTCTAAAAAAATAATAGGGGTCAGACTCAGGCCTGTAATCCTAGCACTTTGGGAGGCAGAGGCAGATGAATCATTTGAGTCCAGGAGTTCAAGACCAGCCTGTACATGGCGAAGCCTTGTCTCATTAAAAAAGTAAATAAATAAAAATGAATGTTGTATAACATAAGAAAATGTGAAATTCAAACTTCAGTCCATAAGTAAAATTTTTTTGGAACTTAGCTATATGCCTCTGCATGACAACCGCAGAGCTCAATAGTTACAACAGAAACCATATGGCTCGTACAGCCTAAAATGTTTGCTATCTGTCCCTTAACGGAAGAAATTTGCTGACCCCTGGCCGGGCGTGGTGGCTATGTCTGTTATCTCAGCACTTTGAGAGGCCGAGGCAGATGGATCATTTGAGGTTAGGAGTTTGAGACTAGCCTGGCCAACGTGGTGAGACTCCATCTCTACTAAAAATAAAATAAAATAAAAAATTAGCTGGGCATGGTGGCAGCTGCCTGTAATCCCAGCTACTTAGGGGGCTGAAGCAGGAAGCAGAGGTTGCAGTGAGCCAAGATCATGCCACTGCTCTCTAGCCTGGGCAACAGAGCGAGACTCTGTCTCAAAAAAAAAAAAAGAAGAAGTTTGCTTACCCCTAACTTAGGAGATTTGATAGCCTTGGAGAAGAAAGGAAAGAACCCTGAATTTGGAGTCTCAGGCACCTGGAGGGGCTCAGGGCTTTTAGTAAGATACCAATCTAATTGTCACCAGTCTTTGTGTCCAAGGCCATGGTGATCTAAGAAGCAAAGCCACACTGGGGCCCTGGCACACAGATTTATAACACCTGCTGTTCTCCGTGGCTTACACATGTTTCTGAAATGGCAGTAGATGAGAACAAGGGTAGCAAACGGAGAAATTAGGAGGGAAGGTCTCCTGGCGGTCTGAGGTTGAAAACTACTTCTTTTCCATTCCTCTGCTCTCCAGGAAATGTTTATTGCTGGGCTGTCTTTCCAAAGCAAGAAGATACCACCGCCAAGGAGGAAAGCCCAGCGCAGTGATAACTCCCACTGGGGCCTCTGGGAGCTTTAGTCTCTGCGTGGAGGAGTGTCTTGACTAAGCCCATGTTTATCCTGGACAACTAGGGACCCCAAAAGAACCTACGGGTGCTCTTTATTGTGAACGGTGCCAGAACTAATCTTTAAGAGGCATTCAAGAATGAGCTTTCTGTCTCCAGCTAGCAATGGCTTCTTTCCTGTGTTGCCTCCGCCAAGCTCTCATGTGCAATGCCACTTCCCTCTTCCATGACCTACCTTTCACCTGCTCAAGGTTCTCTTCGGCACTTACTTCCCTTAGGACACCTCTCCTGTCTAGCTCCACCCCCATTAAAATCACAACAGCACAGAACTGAAGAAGAGACTTTCAGCTCCTCAGGAGCACCTCTTCTTTTGGGTGAGGAGAGTGAGGAGGTTTGCACGACATGCCATAGGATATGAGTGGCAAAGCCAGGGGTGGGATGTAGGTCCCCAAACTCTCTGTCTAGCCCTGTCCCTATCCTGTCTCTCAGCTTCAAATGCTCCAATATTTGGGGCACCTTGGCATGTAAATCCTTCCTTTGCACCCACAGATGGGTGCCTCATGTGTCCTCTCTATTCCCTTCATGCACACACTTTCATCCCCAACTAGGCTGGAAGAGCGGAGAGACAGAAACCATATCTTCTCTTCTGGAAGTCCCTTCATGCCGGCAAACTATAGCAATGCTTGCTGACACTATGAAACTGTGCAGGGCTGGAATTCCCAGGTTTCTCACTCTAGAAGGCAACTCAGTTTAGTGGAAATAGTGCAAGTTTTAGAACTAGAAAGATGTGGGTTCGGGCCAGGTGTGATGGCTCATGCCTGTAATCCCAACACTTTGGGAGGCCAAAACAGGAGAGTCATTTGAGGCCACGAGTTTGAGACCAGCCCCATCTCTACAAAAAATATGAAAAAATAAAAAATCACAGGTGTGGTTATGCACACCTGTAGTCCCAGCTACTTGGAAGACTGAGCAGGGAGGATTGCTTTAGCCCAGGAGTTCGAGTCTTCAGTGAGCTACGATTGCAACACTGCACTCCAGCCTGGGCAATAGCATGAAATTCTGCCAAAAAAACAAAAAAAAAAAAAGCGGGGCTTGGTGGCTCATGCTTGTTATCCCAGCAGTTTGGGAAGGTGAGGGGGGTGGATCACTTGAGTCCACTAGTTCAAGACCAGCCTGGGCAACATAGTGAGACCCTGTCTCTACAAAAAAATTTAAAAAATAGCCAGGCATGGTGGCACATGCCTGGGGTTCCAGTTAGGAGGCTGAGGTGGGAGAATCGCTTGAGCCTGGGAGGTTGAGGCTGCAGTGAGCTGTGATTGCACCACTGCACTCCAGCCTGGGCAACAGAGAGAGACCCTATGTCAAAAAAAAAAAAATCTGGGTTTGTATTCTGACTCTGCCACTGAATAGCTTGGGAAACCTTGGGTAAGTTACTTAAATACTTCAAACAGCCTTATTTTTTTCCTCAAGAAACTAAAGATATGAATATTTACATCGTAGTGTTATTGAAGAGTATATGAGGTGATTGATGTGAAATGCTTTCAGCCAGAGCCACAATGGGTTTATCAGTTTTACACGAGGGCTTTAGGCACAGCGGTTGTTAGAAGGAAGGGTTCTGCCAGGCACAGTGGCTCACGCCTGTAATCCCAGCACTTTGGGAGGCTGAGGTGGGTGGATCACCTGGGGTCAGAAGTTTGAGACCAGCCTGACCAATATGGTGAAACCCGTCTCTGCTAAAAATACAAAAGTTAGCTTGGCATGGTGGCGTGTGCCTGTAGTCCCAGCTACTTGGGAGGCTGAGGCAGGAGAATCGCTTGAACCTGGGAGGTGGAGGTTGCAGTGAGCCAAGGTTGCACCACTGCACTCCAGCCTGGCCAACAGAGCGAGACTCTGTTTCAAAAAAAAAAAAAAAAAGAAAGGAAGGGTTCCATGGCTGGGTGCTATGGCTCACGCCTGTAATCCCAGCACTTTGGGAGGCCAAGGCAGGTAGATCACTTGAGGAGTTCAAGACCAACCTGGCCAACATGGCTAAACCCTGTTTCTAAAAAATAAATACATAAAATAATTTTTTTTTCTTTCTTTAAAAAAAAAAGATGGGGTTTCACCGTGTTGGTCAGGCTGGTCTTGAACTCCTGACCTCAGGTGATCCACCCACCTCAGCCTCCCAGAGTGCTAGGATTACAGGCGTGAGCCACCACGCCCGGCCATAAAATAAATTTTAAAAGAAGGAAGGGCTCCATGGCTGTGGAAGTTTGAAATCCGCTCTCCTAGAAGCTTTCCTCAAAAATTATTTTCATCTTTGAAGTCTTAGTCTGAGCCAGGCAAGGCTGTGGCCCCTCTTCTCCACCAGATGGCAGCAACCTGCCTACTACTCCTGTGCTGGGCTGTGTCAACCAGCACAAGATGTTCAGAAAAATATCCTGAGGAAAGACTAGGAGGATGTTAGCACCAATACTGAAGACAAATAAACAGGTCAAAGTGACCCTCTGCAGACGACTTCCTGATACAAAACCCCCTGGGCATCTGTGGCTATAAATATACCAACTGTCCTGCCCCAGCCACCAACCAAACTGGTGCTACCTATCTCTCCACCAGGTGGGAGACCCACCACCCAGTTCTGCTTTAACTCCTTCTTAAACCAAGAAGGCACTCAGGGCACTGGATACACAGCCTTTAGCAGCCTAAGGTCAGTTTGGGCAGCTTACCCAGTTGTTAATTAATTAAATATGACACAGAGCAGGGCCAGGGGCGATGACTCACACCTGTAAACCCAGCACGTTGGGAGGCCGAGGCAGGTGGATCATTTGAGGTCTAGGTTTTGAGAACAGCCTGGCCAACATGGTGAAACCCTGTCTTTCCTAAAAATACAAAAACTAGCCGGGCGTGGTGACAGACACCTGTAGTCCCAGCTACTTGGGAGGCTGAGGCAGAAGAAGCAATCGCTTGAACCCAGGTGGTGGAGGTTGCAGTGAGCCAAGATCGTGCAATTGCACTCCAGCCTGGGCAACAGAGCAAGAATCTGTCTCAAAAAAAAACAACAACAACAACAAAAAAAAAAACCGACACAGAGGAGACATCAGATTTTCTTTATTCTCTTTCAGAGGCCCCAGGAGTTTCTTTCTAATTTCCCAAAACACTCATGAGGTGGGAAACAACATTAAATCTGATAGGCTAAGTACTTAGAGAGGCTTGACCTCCTATCCTGTGGGTGCGTTTATCAAAGAACTGACCTGGAAAAGGACAAGTGCTGTGTACACAGCTGTATTCATTCACTCATCCAACAGAGATTATTGAGTACCTACTGTCTGCAGTCCTGGGCTACATGCTTCAGGAAATTCAAAGGTGAATTTGATTTAGGTCATTTTTTAAAGAGACTAATATACCTTAGTCCAAATGGCAGGTGATTGGGTCATGGGTATTGAAATGCTGTATGTTGAGTTTTTGTTTCTTCTTTCTCTTCCTCCAGATTTCTGTTCCTTATTGTTTAAATTTTGGCTCAGGCCAAAAATCAAATGACGAGGCTATGAAATGGGGAAGAAACAGGGAAAGGAAGTGGTTGGAAGGAAGCCAGAGAAGGCTCAAACATTTGCCACAGGACCCCATGAAGTTGGTGGAGGACAAGCAAGCCCTGCAGGCTTAACCTAGGAGGGTTCTTGACTTTGCCCAGGAAAGAATTCAAGGGTGAGCTGGTGGTGTTAGGCAGCAACTTTGATTGAAGTGGCCGTGTCCGGCAGCAGCAAAGGTACCACTCCTGGCAGAGTAGGACTTCCCATAGGCAGTGTGTCCAGAGTAGCAGCTCAGAGACAGGCCTGCAGTCATAGTTATATTCACTCTTAATTTTTTTTCTAATTTTCATTTTATTTTATTTTGAGATAGAGCCTCGCTCAGGCTAGAGTGCAGTGGTGTGATCTTGGCTCACTGCAACCTCTGCCTCCTGGGTTCAAGTGATTCTCATGCCTCAGCCTCCCGAGTAGCTGGGATTACAGGCACGCACCACCACACCCAGCTAATTTTTGTATTTTTAATAGAGATGGGCTTTCACTATGTTGGCCAGGATGGTCTCGATCTCCTGACCTCGTGATCCGCCCGCCTCAAAGTGCCGGGATTATAGGCGTGAGCCACCATGCCCAGCCTTTTTTTTTTTTTGGTGACAAGAGTCTCACTAAGTCACCCAGGCTGGTGTGCAATGACACAATCTTGGCTCACTGCAACCTCTGCCTCCCGGGTTGAAGCAATTTTCCTGCCTCAGCCTCCTGAGTAGCTGAAACTACAGGAACACCCCACCACACCGGCTAATTTTTTGTGTTTTAGTAGAGACAGAGTTTCACCATGTTGCCCAGGCTGGTCTGCTCAGGCAGTTGCCCACCTCAGCCTCCCAAAGTGCTAGGATTACAACTGTGAGCTACCTTGCCCGGCCATCACTCTTAATTACATGCACGTTAATAGGTAGATTCTGCAGACATTTCTAGAAAAGGGGTAGTAACTTCCAGGTTATCAGGTCATTGCCATGGAAAGGGACAGTAACTTCCAGGTGTTGCCATGGCATCAGTAAACTGACATGGCATGCTAGTGGGCATGTCTTATGGGGGTGCTTTCGCCCCGTCCCTGCTTTAGCTAGTCTTCAATCAGCCCTGTTATCTGAGCTCTACCTCTGGAGTCAAGTCTTGCCGCCTGAGTTGAGTCCTGCCTCCTGCCTCAAAGTGAAGTGTAGAATCAGGGACGCTATTATTGATGTGTACAGGTCTTAAAGCAAAGCATTTCTCCCATCATCTCCCATTGATTTTTCTGGAGAATTAGTGATCCTAGCTCTGACCTGTCTGATCTTGCAAATGCAGACTGCCTGATTCTTTAAATTGTCTTTAAAAGAATACTTACTGGTTTAGTACTTTTTAATTTAAAAGATACAGACCTTGAGGTCTCTTCTCTCCGCTTTGAAGCCCCCCTCCCTCTGTCTCTGTACATGAGAGCTTCCTCCTTGTTTCCTCTCCCTTTTTTTCTTGCCTATTCAACTCTCTGCTCCTTAAAAAAAAAAAAAAAAAGATACAGACGTTGCCAGGCACAATGGCTCACGCTTATAATCCCAGCACTTAAGGAGGCTGAGGTGGGCGGATCACCTGAGGTCAGAAGTTTGAGATCAGCCTGGCCAACATGGTGAAACCCCATCTCTACTAAAAATACAAAAATTAGCTGGGCATAGTGGTGGGTATCTGTAATCCCACCTACTTGGGAGGCTGAGGCATGAGAATCGCTTGAACCCGGGAGACGGAGGTTGCAGTGAGCCTAAATTGCACCACTGCACTCCAGCCTGGGCAGTAGAGTGAGACTCTGTCTCAAAAAAAATAAAAAAATACAGACTAGTCTGGGCAACAAAATGAGGCCTTCATCTCTACAAAAAATTTAAAAAGTAGCCAGGCATGGTGGCACACACCTGTAGCACCAGCTGCTTGGGAGGCTGAGGTGGGAAGATCGCTTGAGCCCAGCAGGCTGAGGCTGCAGTAAGCCAGGATCACGCCACTGCCCTCCAGCCTGGGGAACACAGCAAGACCCTGTTGCAAAAAAATAAAAGATATGGAAAGGTGTGAAAAAGTAAAAAATAAAACAGAATGAACCATAACTTCATTGTCCACAGGTAATATTTTCTAAATATATGCCTCACTATGCAATGTGAGAAAGATAAATAATGAAAAGAGAAAGCCCTACCACCACTTTTCTCCCAAAATATTTCCAAAACAATCAGATTATTTAAATTTCCTTCCAGAAAAAAAAAAAAAAAGTCATGCATTCAGCAGCACATATACCTGTAAGCCTGTATGTACTTATCCTCTGCTATTGTAATTATTTGCACAAAAGATCACACTGCACGTACTGTTCTGCAGCTTATGTTCATTTATTGAAGTATCTTGGACATCTCGCCCTGTAGCACAGACTAATCCACCTTATTCTTTTAAATGGCTACATTGTTTTCCCTCATTTGGATCTGTGATGTGTTGTCACCAGTCAGCTTTTGCTGCTGCAAACAAAACTGCAATGCATGCTGCCTGGTTCTGAAAAGGGCCCGGCTATTTCTGCAGACGATTTTCCCACAAGCCCCACAGTTGTGCCCAGGGTCCTAGGAAATAACCTTTGGGGTGAGGGTGAAGGCAATGCTTCGGCCCCTGGAGCTGCCCAGTGGCTTCATATTATGAATGTGTGGCTTTGACCTCTTTGGGGAAGTTGTCACTCTTCTGCCTCCTGTTCCTGACAATCTGGCATGGCTGCTACCAGGCTGGCCCTCCGGACCATGGACTGCCCTGGGATGGAGTCCTTGCGTCTCCCAGCTGGGTGAGGGCTTGCTGGGTTGGCAGACAGCCTCCCTGGGGCTCTTGGCTCGGGCTGGGGTTGCTGTGCTTGGTTGATCTTATGGCTGCACTGTGCTGCTCTGAGATTCATAAACAAACAGGAAGCCAGTCCACTTCCTCCTTGCTGGGGTTGGTCCCCAGTCCTTATCAGCCAGTTAGCCCAGAGGGAAAAGAGCAGCCCGCATTCAGAAGGCTACTTCCTGGTAGAGGTGATGGGAGATTCTGGCCTCACTGCCAGGATAGCCTCCCCATCTCTGTGCACCCATCTACCCAGCACAAACAGCCTTACTAACAATGAAAGTTAGGCTCAAATTCTCCCCTTTGGGAAGATTTTTTTCTGATAAACCCTGCCCTCTCATTTCTTTAGTTCTGAGGTCAAGTTCTTTTGAGCTTGTAGGAAGCAGCTCTCTAGGTGTTTGTGGTGCGTTTTCTCCCTGAAGGCAGCACTGATGCATTTTCTTCTGTTTCTTCCCAGTGCCCACCCAGCATGACTCTCTATTCGTGGAGGATGCTCCACAGAGGTTTGAAGACTGAATTACTAATTATAAAAGCGGTGCTGGACAGGGCTGGAGCCTCAGTTCACAATGGGGCCGCAAAGCGTTGCTACTTGGGACCACAGGGAGCTGAACAGAAGGCAGTGGTGAGGACAGCTACCAGAGTGCGAAGCTGAGGTGTGGCTGGGTAAGGCTGGCTGACAATGAGGGCTGCAGATATTCTGTCTAGTCAACAAGTCCCAAAAGCCACTAGACCACATGGAAAATCAGTTCCCTAATTAAAGAGTTGCTATATACATTATACTGGGGGTGCCCATTTTAAAGGAATTAGAATTTTAAAAATATAGTCAAACATAAACACACTAAGGAATATATTTAATCTTTTGCAGCGAGACTCAAAGCGTACATGAGGATACCACCGTGCCTCAGGCAATCATTTTGACTATCAGTTACTTTACAGAACATTAAACTTACGCCTGCCAGGCTGGAGTGAGTGAGTCACTATCAGTTGCTTTTTTTTTTTTTTTTTTTTAGGACAGAGTCTTACTCTGTTGCCGGGCTGGAGTGCAGTGGCACAATCACTGCTCACTGCAACCACAGCCTCCCAAGTTCAAGAGATTCTCCTGTCTCAGCCTCCCTCCCGAGTAGCTGGGATTACAGGCACATGCCACCACGTCCAGCTAATTTTTGTATTTTTAGGCCAGGTGTGATGGCTTACGCTTATAATCCCAGCACTTTTTTGGGAGGCTGAGGTGGGTGGATCACTAGGTCAAGAGATCGAGACCATCCTGGGCAGCATGGTGAAACCCCCTCTCTACTAAAAATACAAAAAAAATTTAGCTGGCAATGGTGGCACATGCCTGTAGTGCCAGCTACTCAGGAGGCTGAGGCAGGAAAATCACTTAAACCTAGGAGATGGAGATTGCAGTAAGCCAAGATTGCGCCACTGTTCTCCAGCCTGGTGACAGATCAAGACTCCATCTCAAAAAAAAAAAAAAATTGTATTTTTAGTAGAGATCAGTTTCACCGTGTTGGCCAGGCTGGTTTTGAACTCCTGACCTTAAGTGATCTGTCCACCTCGGCCTCCCAAAGTCCTGAGATTACAGGTGTGAGCCACTGTGGCTGGCTTGTCAGTTGCTTTTTAGAAAAATCTCGGCTGGGCACGGTGGCTCACGCCTATAATCCTAGCACTTTGGGTAGGCCGAGGTGGGCAGATCACTTGAGGTCAGGAGTTCAAGACCAGCCTGGCCATCATGGTGAAACCCCATATTTAAAGAAAAAAAAAAAATCTCTATCACCCTGTTTAGTGGCCACTTTTTTTTTTTTTAAGAAAGCTGGTGCAGAAACCAAACTAAAAAACAACCACCACAACCAAACCCTAAATGCCCAATTATCTCCACTTTGCAGCTGTACAGACTTCAAATAAAATTTTCTCTATTAAGCACCTGGAGTGCAGAGAAGCGGAGGACACATGAGGGTTGGAGACCCACAGGTGAGGACGGTGTGGAGAGTGATGGGTGGGCCTGGCTGGGGGCTTAGGTAGGAGGACATTGCAGTAGAGACCTTCAAGGATGTGCAAATGGGGCCAGGGAGTGAGGGCAGAGCTCTCCGAGTGGCACCTCAGGGCTGACGCAGACTGAAGGAGCAGCTCTGGAGGCTTCTAATCCCTCGGAAAGGCATCCATGTTTATAATGTGGATCACGAAAGTGGACTGACTGAGGGATGACCCTGGTGACTGTTCCAGGGGCGTATGAAGTGCTTTTTTTTTTTTTTTTTCTTGAGACAAAGTCTCGCTCTGTCACCCAGGCTGGAGCGCAATGGTGCGATCTTGGTTCACTGCAACCTCCGTCTCCCAGGTTCAAGCAATTCTCCTGCCTCAGCCTCCTGAGTAGCTGGGAGTACAGGCATGTGCCACCATGCCTGGCTAATTTTTGTATTTTTAGTAGAGACGGCATTTCACCATGTGGTCAGGCTGGTCTCCAACTCCTGACCTTGTTGTCCACCCCCTCCCCACCTCGGCCTCCCAAATTGCTGGGTTTAAAGGGGTTTGCCACCTCCAAAGGCCTTTTTTTTTTTTTTTTTTTTTTTTTTTTTGAGACAGGGTCTTCTCTGTCACCCGGACTGAAATGCAGTGGCTCAATCATGCCAGCTATTTTTATTTTATTTTTTTTAAGAGATGAGTGTCTCACTATGTTGCCCAGGCCATTCTCCCAACTCCTGGGCTCAAGCGATCTTCCCACCTCAGCCTCCCAAGTGCTGGGATTACAGGATGAGCCACTGCACCTGGTCTCAAAGTGCTTCTTCATCTTCACCTGGTGGCAGCATCCTGGGAGTAGGAGTGGGCGTTGGGGTGGTGCTGGGGGTGGAGGGGAGGGTGGGAAGTTCAGTTCTTTCCATGCCCTGCACAGTTTCCAAAGCTTCAACCCAGGGCCAGTTTAGGGTTGTACTCCAGAAGCAGAGGAAGGGGAGCACCATAGCTCCACAAAGTTGGATAGAGTCGGGATGAAGACTGGGCCTAGAGTGACGGATGCAGACTGTAGCCTCTGAGGCTGGCAAAACACTCCTAGCCCTTCCAGCACACTGGCACCCCTGCCCAGCCCAGCCCCAACCAGACGAGAAGAGTGGAAACCTCAGGTCAAAAATACCCAGTCGTGTAAAGAGAAATAAGAACAGGAAGGAAGTGTGGGGAGGCAAGGCAGAATAGAGAAAAAGCCCCAGAGAAGGAGCAGATGTTCTGAATGGCCAGAAGCTGATCAGGTGAAGCAGGTGTGGACACCTTCCAGGTGCCTGCCTGGTTGGTAGGCAGAGCATGGGGTCGGGATGGGCTTTGCCTTCTTGGGCACAGTTCAGGCAGGTCCTCCCAGAGAAATGGTTCTGACCCACTAACACCAGGATTCAGATCCCCTCAAAGAGTCTCAGGCCAGGAGATGAGTGGATGAGCAGAGGGCCTCCTCCGAGGATGGCGGGGCATGAGTGACAGGAGGGGAGCCTGTCATATCTGTCAGTCTCTCTCAGGGGAAGGTGCCAGCTGAGCCACCAGACCCTCAGCACTGGGCAGGGTGGAAAGAGCATTCAGCTGACCTTGGGAATAGTAGCCAGTCTTGTCAGAGGAAGTGGGGACAGTGAGAAGGCTGAGCAAGGCGGCACAGCGTTGTCTGTGTGCCAGAGGCTAACACAGGGCTCTGGATCTAGGGAGCCTGTGTTTGACTCCTGAGTCTGTCACCTACTAGCTGCATGACCTGGGACTAACAGGTAATTTTGCTGTGCTTCAGTTTCTTATCTGTAAAATGGGGCTAACGATAGGTGACCTCATGGCATTGTCGTGAGGGTAAGTGAGCTGATACCCCCATGACTGCTAGAACGGTGTCTGGGCCCTAGTAATTGCATTTTAAGTGTTAGCTATTGGGGTTGGGGTAGAGGGCAGTGCAGTGGTGGATGGAAAAGACGTTCCTAACTCCACCTATCAGTGGAATAGCCCTTCGCAGGGAGCCTGACACCACAGCAGGCCAGGAGGGAGCTGGGGACAGGAGGCTGTAGAGATCAATAGAATCTGGGCCCGAGTGCTCAGGAACTGATATCTTATGGAGGATATAAGCAACTAAGGCACCACATTTGAGCATAACACAAAAGAGTTTCATGCAAATACTCAGTGCCGAGACAGAGTAGCTTGGTCTGCCTTCAGTGTTTGGAAGAGGCCAGGCAAGCCGACTGATCTTGGAGGTTAAGCAGGCCAAGAAGGGACATGACAAGATAGTCTGAGAAACAGGGAACATGATATACAAGGTGGCGGCTCCTGGGTGGTTGGCTGGGGCTTGGAAGTGAGTGGTGTGGCTGGGGCTAACCTGTTTGGAGTGGCCAGCAGGGACTCATCTTGCAATGCTCTGCCAAGAGTTTGCACTGTATCCTGTGGTAGGAGGAAGTGAAGAGACTAGGAAGTAGGGAAACCAACCATAGTTGTGCACTTGAAAGATTTCTCAGCCAGGCAGATCGCTTGAGGTCGGGAGTTCAAGACTAGCCTGAGCAACATGGCAAAACCCCATCTCTCCTAAAATTACAAAAATTCGCCAGGTGTGGTCGCAGGTGCCTGCAATTCCAGCTACTTGGGAGGCTGAGACAGGAATATTGCTTGATCCCAGGAGGTGGAGGTTACAGTGAGCCAAGAGCGTGCCACTGCACTTCAACCTGGGCAACAGAGTAAGACTCCATCTTAAAACAAAAAAAAGAGAAAGATTTCTTTGGCAGAAGTGTGAAGGGTAAATAAGACGGGAAGAGAGAAATGGCAGGGAGGTCCACTGGTTAAATGGTCCCAGCAGCAGTCAGGGCAAGAGACAATGAGGGAAGGGTCTTAGAGAACAGAGAGGAGGACTCTTAGAAAGTGGATTAATCTGGAAGGATGACAAAGAGGAAGGGGTGGAGATCGGCATCTGGGCATTTAGTGATGTCCTTAATGGAGGTCGGGAATAAAGAGAGGGGAGTAGGGGTCTCACTCCCATCACTCAGGCTGGAATGCAGTGGCTGCAGCTTCGACTTCGTGAGCTCAGGTGATCCTCCCACCTCAGCCTCCTGAGAAGTTGGGACTGCAGGCATGCACCACCATACCCACCTAATTTTTGTAGGTTTAGTAGAGATGGGGTTTCGCCATGTTGCCCAGTCTGGTCTCAAACTCCTGGGCTCAAGCGATCTGCCCACCTCAGTCTCCCAAAGAGCTGGGATTACAGGGGCAAGCCACCATGCCTGGCCTACAGAGAAGGTTTCAGAAATGTAGGCTTGAGGTGGCTGAGACTACCAGGAGGGCTCTGGAGAGGACAGAAATGGAGGGTGCCACCATGAGAAGAAGGTCCAACAGGAGATGCCCTTCACACTGAGTAGAGCAAGCTTTACCATGACGCTAATACATGGATGGACACTGAGTCACAGGCAGAGTGTGGCATGTGGGGGCTCCTGCAGGAGGCGTGGGAGGCGTATTGCAGAGGCTGAGAGGGCTCCCTCGCTCCAGTTCACAGCCAGAAAATCGCAAAGGATCACAGCTTACGTTGCCTGGTTAAATTACATAACGGATTATATGATCTAACGTGAACTAAATTAACCTTTACAGAATGGACAAGGGCTTTAAAAAGATTCCAGCAAAAACCCTGTAGATTAAAGATCATCCTAATTTAGCAAGCACTGGCACACAAGAAAATGGCAAAGCCAGCCCTGCTCCTCACAGGAACTCTGCCAGCTCCGTTAGGAGGCTAAAATAGTGACAGTCTTGTCAGGGCTAACAGGAAGATGGCCAAAAGATTTTTTTGTTTTTACTTTTTATGAATCTATAAGAGTTGTACACATATATGGGATATGTGTGATATTGTAACACAAGCATACAATGTGTAATGATCAAATCTGGTTAACTGGATAGCCATCACCTCAAACACTGATCATTTCTTGGTGTTGAGAACATTCCAAATATTCTCTTCTAGCTATTTTGAAATATACAATAAATGATTGTTAACTATAGTTGCCCTATTTTGTTATCCAACACTAGCACATATTCTTTCCATCTATACATATGTTTTATAATTTGTAATTATCAAGGTGACTATTTGAAATGTGGACTTTCATGTCTACCATTGTTAAAAACGAACCTTACCCCAAATAGATATTGTATGTTGAGATCCTAATGATAGTAGGTTGTGCATACAATGTGTGCATAATTGAACATATATTAAGGGTGCGTGCTCAAATTTTATGACTAATGAGATGTAACACCTCAGTTGGGGGTTGTCATCTCACACAGAATTTGATTTGGGCAAAACTTCTTAAGTCATGGGTCTTGGGTCCTAGGGAATGAACTGTTGTCCTGCTTATCAGTTCCCACATCCGAAATCCTATGTATTGCGCTTACCTCTAAGAACAAAGGATGCTTGTATTCTAGAGCGTGGCTGCAATGACTCATTTGTCCTTCATCACCTTGGTTCTCTCTTCCTTCTGGATATGAGGGAAAGATTAGCTGAGCTCCCTAGAGAAAAGCCTTAAGTAAACACAAAGTGTTGCTGAAGTTTTTGTTACTATTTTCGACAGCACTAAGAGGCAGCAATGGTGTATGGTGCTCCAGGGAGTTCTAATCAGGATCCAGAAGTGGACCAGTTCTAACCTTTTAACACCATGTGAATCCAGGGGTCCTGCTGGCATGAGTCCTATGGGGCCTGGAGGCTGCTGGGGTTTAGAAAAGATGAAGCCCATGTGCAACACTTGCAGAAAATTTAAATAAATAAATAAAAGATGGGCCAGGCATGGTGGCTCAGGCCTTTAATCCCAGCACTTTGGGAGGCTGAGGCGGGCAGATCACGAGGTCCGAAGTTCAAGCCCAGCTTGGCCAACATGGTGAAAACCCATCTCTATTAATAATACAAAAACTAGCTGGGCATGGTGGCACGTGCCTGTAATCTCAGCTACTCAGGAGGCTGAGGCAGGAGAATTGCTTGAACCTAGGAAGTGGAGACTGCAGTGAGCTGAGATCACCCCACTGCACTCCATCATGGGCTACAGAGCGAGACTCTGTCTCAATCAATCAATAAAAGATTTTAAAAAATAGAATAGATGAAGCCCCAAAAAAGTGAGATGATCATTCTCAAAGAAGGAAGAGCCCACCTCCTGCTAGACAGAGTCCCAGATGGAACTGGACCAGCCACTGGTCGAGGAAAGCATTCCGACTGTCAGCCCAGGAGCCAAAGCTAGGAGCTGATGTCTTCATGGAGACTTGGGTACCTGCATCCAACCTACAGAGGAGGCTGGGGTGGGGGTAAGGGGCCTTCCTGGCTTTTGTACTCTCTTTCTCTCTCAAGCCAATAATACACACTCATAAAATGTTACATTAAATAAACATTTTGGAGCTGGGGGAGACAGGGTCTTGCTCTGTTGCCCAGGCCAGAATGCAGTGGTATGATCTTGGCTCACTGCAACCTTTGCCTCCCCGGCTCAGTCGATGCTCCCACCTCAGCCTCCTAAGTAGCTGGGACAACAGGCATGTGCCACTATGCCTGGCTAATTTTACTTTTTGTAGAGCTAGGGTCCCACTATGTTACCCAAGCTGGTCTCAAACTTTTGGGCTTAAGCAATCCTTCTGCCTCGGCCTTTCAAAGTGCTGGGATTACAGGTGTAAGCCACCACATCTGACCTCAAATAATTATTTTTATATTTTGAAGCACAATTATGGGGGGATTTAATAGAGTGGAGATGATTATTCTCCACAATTTATGTCCAGTACCTATGTACTGATTCCATGCCCTGTGTATAAGGTGCTGTACTATGCACCATGGAGACACAGAGATGAATGAGATATCAGGATGTTGATGATTAAGATACACACAGACACACAACACAAGGTGAGTACCAGGGCTTGAAAGGGTCTGAGGAAATAGAAGCAGGGTTCCAAGGTGGATGAGGGTCAGGCACAGTCATGGAGGAGATGGCCTCTGGCCTGGTCCTTGAAGGCTAGGAGGGTCTTGCCAGGTGGAGGTAGAGGTGGAGGGAATGACATTCCCAAAGAAGGAGCAAAATCCCCAAATGGAAAAGTGTGGGGTGTGCATGACCAACTGTGAGTACTTCCTTCTGGCTGGCATCCCGAGGGTGAAAGAGAAGAGTGGATTTGGAAAGGTGTATTACAACCAGATTGCAAATGGCCACATGCTAGAACACTAGATCCAGAGTTTATCTTCACTGAGCCATGGGGAGCCTTGAAAAGATTTTGGGCAGGAGAGGCAGTTAACCCAAAAAAGTTAGAAAACAAAACCTAACCTGTCCAGGATCCTATGGTGAGTTAGTTTAAGGCCCAGACTGGACTTGAATCCAGATTTGGATTGACACAAGCAAGGCGCCTGGCTCTCACATTGATGAGACACAGATGGGTCTATGGGAAAGTGCTCCAGGCCAGGGGTGGGCAGATTGCTTCTTCCAGAAGCACTGGAGCCTGAGTTTCCAAGTAGCTGGGTGTCTTACCCTGCTGCTGGCTTAGGTCTTGGAGCTGAATCTTCCCATGGAACCTGGGTGGTGGACAAGCCAGTGGCTGGACTGCAGTTCTTGGGAACCCAGATGGGTTGGGCTGGGAATGGCAGAGTGTGGGATCACTTCAATAAAATGAAGGGAGAGGAGCCCTTGCGGTGTCCTGGGGTGTGAGGCACACAGGGCGTGGGGCCTTGCATTCCTGGATGGTTGAGACGCCACAGCTGATTATTATCATTATTATTCCTGTTTTGGCTTCTCTGAGCTTTCATCCTGCAGGACTCTGCCTTGCTGGGCCAGCATCACCAACTAGCAAGAGGCGGGGTGGGGCAGGCGTCTCCTGGCTGCAAGAGAACACAGCATGACTATGGGTTTCTCTCCCAGTGTGAACTCCTTCCTAACTCTGAAGAATTTTTCAAGGGGAAACTGAGGCACAGAGGCAGGGAATGATTTGACTAAGTTTTTGTAGTAGAGATTCCTTCCCTCCCCTATCACTTCCCACTCACTAGACCATGCTCATCCTCCCTCAGTTGGGGCAGATCTCATTGGCCTGGAGGGGAGCCAGAGAAGGTGTGGATTCTAGAAGAGAGAACTGGGCTGCGGCCAGGACAGCAGAACTGGTACCCTCTGTGCCAGGCGCTGCGGGCACCATGAGGTCAGGCTCCTGGTTTCGCGTCTCTCTGGAGGTTCTGCCATATGGGTGGATCTTCCCCAACCCCCTGAGGGAAGGCAACAATGCAGACGTGCAAGAAGCCCAGCTCCCTCCCGCCAGGGGCCAGATTCAGCATCCTGGGATAGGAAAAGCCTGGATCTCTGGATCTCGTAGACATGGGCCAGGCCCAGGGGCGGAGGGCCAGACAATGGCTCAGAGACAGGGAAAGGTGTGTATGTGTGTGCTGTGTGCGCATTTGCTAACACCAGGCTTCCAGTGGTGACATGTCCCTGCCTGCTGAGATGAGATGGGCAAAGAGACTAGAAGGGAATGTGAAGGACAGTGTGAGAAGTGGGTGCGAGTGATTGGAATTCCACAAAATGCATGGGTCCTGTCAGACAGAGCGTACCCCTAGGAAAAGGGAGGTGCAGGCTGCAAGTGGAGACCCAGTTTCCTTCCTCAATACCTGCTGTCCATGAGGAAAGTAGCAATCTTTGGGGACATCTTCTGGCTTCAAGGAGATGTAGGACAACACAGAAGGGTAGACTGAGGAAGCTGGAGGAGAAAGGACAATAACCGCCCTTCAGTTGCCTCCCCAAGCTCTCATCATCCATGCCTCCCAGAGCCACCCAAGCAGCCAAGCATTCATATATCAATTTATTAAACAGCTGCTCTGTGCAAGGAGCTCTGCTTGGAGCTGTGGGTGTAGATGCATAAGACATGTCCTCTGCCTTTAGGAGGCTGTCTCTGAAGAAAGACAGACCTTTCTCTTTTTGGCTTCACTCCTACTCTCCACACGATCCAACATCAGACTCCTGGGCTGAGCCCCAAGGCATCTTCTTCCCTGGCCATTTTTGGCCATGACTGCACTGGCCCCTGCCTCTGCCATCAGATTGCCTATCAGCTCTCTGGGGGGCAGTGCTCACCAGAATTCTTGCTGGGTTTCTTGTTTGTTTGTTTTGTTTTGTTTTTATTTTTTTTTATTTTTAGAGATGGGGTCTCACTATGTTGCCCAGGCTGGAGTACAGTGGCTATTCACAGGCACGATCCCACTACTGATCAGCACGGGAGTTTTGACCTGCTCTGTTTCCGACCTGAGCTGGTTCACCCCTCCTTAGGCAACCTGGTAGTCCCCCTCTCCCGGGAGGTCACCATATTGATGTCGAACTTACTGCAAACACCCAATCCGCATAGCACACTACAGCCCAGAACTCCTGGACTCAAGTGATCCTCCAGCCTCAGCCTCCTGAGTAGCTGGGACTACAGGCACGCGCCACTGTGCCCGGCTTTTTTTTTTATTTTGAGGTGGAATCCTGCTCTGTCACCCAGGCTGGAGTGCAGTGGAGCGATCTCGGCTCACTAAAGCCTCAACCTCCCAGGCTCGAGTGATCCTCCCCTCCTCAGCCTCTGGAGGAGCTAGGAGCACAGGCACACGCCACCACACTTGGCTAATTTTATTATGTTTTTATTTTTGTAGAGACAGGGTTTCCTTATGTTGCCCAGGCTGGTCTCAAACTCCTTGGCTTAAGGGATCCTCTGTCTCAGCGTCCCTAAGTGTTGGGATTATAGGCATGAGCCACCACATCTGATCTCTTGCTGGTTTCTTGACACCAACCCAACTGAAACATTCAGCCCTCAGCCATAAAAACTGTCTCTTGAACTTGCCATGGTGATCAAGCCACTCCAAGACTCACTGTTCATCTGTGATCCTGCTGTCTTCCAGATCAAATACACCTTTCAGCCCGTAAAGCCACCACCTGCTTGCCTATTGGTGACCTGAAGAAACTGCAGTGGCTCCCTGTTGCTTATCAGACACAATTTGAACTTTTTGGGCTATTTTCCAGGGCCCTCCCACATGTTTCAAGCTCTTATTATTACCCAACAGCATCCCTTCCTGTCCCCAGCACACAAGTGTTTGTAATGTAACTCTGTACATCTGAACAAGAGCGAAGACCTCTTTAAGGTAATCATTTTGATGTTTATAGTTAATTTATTCAACAAACATTTACTGAATAACTGCTAGGTGCCAGGCACCATGACAGGTACTAAGACAGTTTTGATGGTGGCAGTGACTAGGACAAACATGCGTACTCTGGGGGAGCCCATGAGCTAGCAGGGAGGACAGACACTAATGATGAAAATAAAATGTGTTGGCTGCATGCAGTGGCTCATACCTGTATTCCCAGCATTTTGGGAGGCCGAGAGGGGTGGATTGCTTGAGGTCAGAAATTTGAGACCAGCCTGGGCAACATGGTGGAATCCCGTCTCTACTAAAAATATAAAACTTAGGCCGGGCATGGTGGCTCATGCCTGTAATCCCAGCACTTTGGGAGGCCAAGGTGGGCGGATCATGTGAGGTCAGAAGTTTAAGACCAGCCTGACCAACATGGTGAAACTCCATTCCTACAAAAATACAAAAATTAGCTGAGCATGATGGTGGGTGCCTGTAATCCCAGCTACTCGGGAGGCTGAGGCAGGAGAATCGCTTGAACCCAGGAGGTAGAGATTGAGCCACTGAACTCCAGCCTGGGTGACAGAGAGAGACTCTATCTCAAAAAAAAAAAAAAACCCACAAAAATTAGCCAGGTGTGGTGGTGCATACCTGTAGTTCCAGCGACTCAGGAGGCTGAGGCAGAAGAATCACTTGAATCTGGGAGGCGGAGGCTGCAGTGAGCCTAGATCATGACACTGTAATCCAGACTGGGTGACAGTGTGAGACTCCATCAAAAAAATTAATTACTTATTAATAAAATAGAATGTGGCGAGTTGTCAAATGGGACAATTGTGGGGTTCCTGACAGTCCTGTGGAGCTGCATTTCTACTGTGGCCTCACAGATTTTTTTTTCCTGCCTGGGTTCTTCACAGAGCAGAGTGTGCCTTGCTGGGAGAGAACGGAGACTCTCGGGGAGGATGCTCATGTGGCAAGACCAAAAGGGCACCAGCCCCCAGTCTGTTCTTCCCACCTCAGATGAGGTCTCCCTCTTCCCAAATTCAGTGTTCTCTGGAAGTGACTGAGGAAGCAGGGACAGAATTAAGCACCTATGAATTCCATGTAAAAGCAAACCCTTTGGATGATGAAATTATGAAGGGCTGCCAAAAGCACTTCACAATTTCACTATGTTAGGAAATATTAGCTCCCACCCTCCCCAGAAAGCAGCTTTTTCTGTCTTGTTGGGTGTGATCTCTTCTGTTGTGACTAAATTGCCCATGACAGGTGGTGCTCCTATGTTTTTGAAACTTATCCATGAATGAAGGCTCTAACCCCTCGTGCAGTTGTTTGATGTTGAGTCAGTGTTTAACCACTATAATTGGCAGAAAAGTCTTCCAACTGTCTCACCAAGATGAGATGCTGCAAATTCCACCCTCTTGCTTGTGTGCCACCCTCTACAGAATGGAGAAAACAAGGAAAAGTTATAAAGTATTCTCTACTCTGAATTCCCCATAAAAACTCCTACAAAACTGATATAAGTAAAAAGCCATTGGATCTGATGACCTTCATTCTCTCAATATTCCGTATGGACAATTTTTAGAGGATGCAACAGTCAGGGGCAAGAAGACAGAGGGCTTGGGCATGCTTGGGTGCTCTCCAAGGGCCCCTTCCTGAGTGGGATTTCTCCCTACTTGGTGCCTTTGTCACCAAGGCACATGGGGCTGAGGGTACCCTTCCTGGGAACTGGGAAGGATCCCAAGCAGGCTGAGGCAGAGGGAGGATGTACATATGCGGCACAGCAGTAAAGCGTTCCTTTTTAGGTGTGCCTGGGAAAAATGAAACTGACTTGATCTCTAAAGGGAGAAAGCCATTTGAGAAAGAAAATTTTCTTTCTTTCTTTCTTTCTTTTTTTTTTTTTTTTGAGATGGAGTCTTGCTCTGTCACCCAGGCTGGAGTGCAGTGGTGCGATCTCAGCTCACTGCAACCTCTGCCTCCTGGATTCAAGGGATTTTCCTGCCTCAGCCTCCCAAGTAACTGAGATTACAGGCTCATGCCACCACACCCAGCTAATTTTTTTGTACTTTTAGTAGACATGGGGTTTTGCCATGTTGGCCAGGCTAGTCTCGAACTCCTGACTTCAGGTGAGCCGCCCGCCTCAGCCTCCCAAAGTGTTGGTATTACAGGCATTAACCATGATGCCCAGCCAAGAAAGAAACTTTTCAAAGGCTGCTGCCTAAAGTTTGTGGAAGTTTCCTAAATCAAAGGGCAAATCACTACATGGAAAAGATTCCTTTCCTCTCTCCCTCTCTTTTGTTTTTCTTTCCTCCCTCTTTCCTTTCCCTCCTTCTTTCCTCTTGCTTTCCTCCAGAGTCTAAAACAGTGGGTCCCTGCAGAAGGATGTCTTTGTTCTTGCTGGAGTCCACAGCCTGGAGCACCCTTCCCCTTTTCTCTTCCAGGTACAATCTTACCATCCTTTTAGCTAAAATCTAAAGTCCTTTATGCTACCTTTCCCATCCAGATAAGCTCTGGCTGAACTCTCCTTTCTCCAAATTTCCCATTTAAATCCACTAAATTATGTGGCTTGATATGATTACATAATGTCTCATGTTCTCCAGCTGCGTAATGTAGCACATGAGTCTTGTCTCCCCAACCAGGTTGTAAACGTCTAGAGAACAGAGCCCAGGCCTTACATCTGGGAGTCCCTCAGAACACTGAGCACAGGGCTGGGTGTGTAACAGGCCTTTATTGAGACCTTCATTTGCCTTTCGCTTCTCATTAAACATCAGAGAATTCATATTGGAGAAAACATTTATAAGTGTAATAAGTGTGCATAAGCCTTTATTGGGGTGGAGTAATCATATTCTACAACTTCAGAGAATTCCTACTGGAAAGGAACCCTGTGTCTGGCTATGGGAGAGCCCTCAGCGGGAATTTGGAGGCTTGGAAGGTACACTTTACCCAATACCATGGAACTCAATGACTTGAATGTCGTGACTATGGGGAAACCTTCACTCGAGATCCAACATCAACAAGCACCTTAGAGAGGTGAAACTATGAATCTAAAGAATGTGAGATGGCTGGGCATGGCAGTGCATGCCTGTAATCCCAACACTTTGAGGAGCCAAAGTGGGCAGACTGCTTGAGTGCAGGAGTTTGAGATCAGCCTGAAAAACACAGTGGGACCCGGTCTCTACAAAGAATTAAAAAAAAAAAAAAAAAGCCGTGTATGGTGGTGTGTGCCTGTGGTCCCAGCTATTTGGGAGGCTGAGGTGGGAGATCACTGGAGCCCAGGAGGTCAAGGGTCAAGGCTGCAATGAGCCATGATCGCACCATAGCACTCCAGCCGGGGCGACAGAGCAAGACTCTGTCTCAAAAAGAATGTGAGAAAGCCTCCTCTAAGATCTTCACCAACTAACACCAGAGAATCCACCTGAGAGCAAAGAACAGTGCCAGGTGCTGGGGATACAATGGGGTGCAAAGCAGACACAGGTCGTGTCTTTGTGAAGCTTGTCTCTAGATCCATTTCCCAAAGACTGATACTTGGAGAGGAAGCATTATAGACCACGAGTACAATTGAAATATTACAGGCCAGAGACGGTGGCTCATGCCTGCAGTTCTAGGACTTTGGGAGGCTGAGATGGGTGGATTGCTTAAGACTAGGAGTTCTAGACCAGCCTGGGCAACATGGTAAGTCTCAGTCAGAAAGAAAGAGAGAGAGAGAGAAAAGAAAGAAATATTACAAAACTTTGGCCAGGTGTGGTGGCTCACACTTGTAATCACAGTACTTTGGGAGGCCGAGGTAGGCAGATCACTTGAGGTCAGGAGTTCAAGACCAGCCTGGCCAATATGGTAAAACCCCATCTCTACCAAAAATACAAAAATTAGCCAGCTGTGGTGGCATGCGCCTGTAATCCCAGCTATTTCGGGTGGCTGAGGCATGAGAATTGCTTGAACCTGGGAGGCGGAAGTTGTAGTGAGCTGAAATTGCACCATTGCACTCCAGCCTGGGCATCAGAGGGAGACCCTGTTTCAAAAAAAAAAATTAAGAAAATAAAAGAAATGTTATCTGGCCTGGCATGGTGGCTCATGCCTGTAATCCCAGCACTTTGGGAGGCCGAGATGGGCAGATCAACTGAGGTCGAGAGTTCGAGACCAGCCCAACCAACATGGAGAAACCCTGTCCCTACTAAAAATACAAAATTAGCCAGGCGTGGTGGCGCATGCCTGTAATCCCAGCTGCTTGGGAGGCTGAGGCAGGAGAATCGCCTGAACCCGGGAGGCAGAGGTTGTGGTGAGCTGAGATCACAACATTGCACTCCAGCCTGGGACACAAGAGCAAAACTCCGTCTCAAAAAAAAAAAAAAAAGAAGAAGAAGAAGAAATATTACAAAACTTTGATAAGAGCCTTTTTCTTTTTTGAACCTGAAGCACTTCCATGTCTGATTTCCTTTGTCCCTGTGTCTTGCTAGAGAAGAGAAGGGATGGTTGACTCATGCATGTTACTGCTGGAGAGGTGGGGCTGGAGGGGCTGGCTGCATCTCCAGACCCCGGCAGGCTGGTAGGCAGGGTAAGAACTCTAGTCCATGGGGACCTTTATTTGATGAGCTGAGGATTGTGCCAGGTGCTAAGGGAGACCAAAGGTGAAAAGGGAGGTCCTAGCCCCTCAGGTAGCTTATAGTCCAGTGAGGAAATGAGCAGCTCCTTAAACTACAGGAGTTGCTTTAAATGGAATGGACATAAAACACAGCGGAGGCACAGGAAAAGGAGGCCTAAGTCCCTTTGGGGGAAGTAGGAAAGGCTTCACAGAGGAGGTATTGTTTGAGCTGAGATGTAAATGATGAGGAGTTTGCCAGATAAACAAGTAAGGAGAGGGTGTTCCAGGTGGAAGAAACAGCACAGGCAAAGGCATGGAAGTTAAGAAAGGGCATGGCCTGTTAAGGATGCTGGAGGAGTTCCATATGCAAAGCCCCAGGGGAGTGGGTGGGGAGACAGGCCAGCCAGGCAGCTAGGCCAGGGCCAGATAGCATAAGGCCCTCGAGTGCTTTGCGAAGCAGTTCAGATTTCCCTGTAAGCAATGGGGAACCAAATTCATTTCCTACAGCCACTATAACAAACTACCATAAATGAAGTGGCTTAAAACAACCCCAATCCATTACCTTCCAATTATGGGCTAAAGTCAATCTGTGGGCAGGTTTTAAGCCACTTCTAGGGCCACTCGCATTTCTTGGCTCCTGTCCTCCCACCTTCAAAGCCAGCAGTCACATCACTCTAACCACTGCTTCTGTAGTCACAGCTCTGAAGCTCCAGCCTCTCTCTTCTGGGGACTCTTGTGGTTACCTTGGGCCCACCTGATAATCCAGAATAATCTCTGCATCTCAAGATCTTTAACTTAATCACATCTGCAAAGTCCATTTTGTCATGTAAAGTAACATATTCATGGGTTCCAAAGATTAGGATATGGATATCCTTGGGGGCCATTCTTCTGTTCATCACAGGAGCCACTAACGAATTCTGAGGAGGAGCATGGTGTGACTGAATTGGGGTGTTAGGTTAAAAGAGCAGGTTTAGAAATCTGACTACCGGAGTTCAGGCCACTTAAGAGCTATGTGACCTTGTATCATTGATTTTTTTTTTTTTTTTGAGACTAAGTCTTGCTCTGTCATCCAGGCTGGAGTGCAGTGATGTGATCTTGGCTCGTTGCAACCTCCACTGCCCAGGTTCAAGCAATTCTCCTGCCTCAACCTCCCAAGTAGCTGGGATTACAGGTGCATGCCACGATGCCCAGCTAATTTTTGATTTTTTTAGCAGAGACAGGGTTTCACGATGTTGGCCGGGTTGGTCTTGAACTCCTGCCCTCCTTCCAAAGTGCTGGGATTACAGCATGAGCCATCATGCCTGGCCGTATCATTGACTTTTCAATTTCTCTGTGCCTTGGTTTCCATACTGTAAAATAAGGATACATACCTTAAAGGGTAGTTGAAAGGATTATATGGGATAACAGAGGTCAAACACTTAGGATAGCAGAAAGTACTCAATAAATTAGGAGCGTCTTGGTCCTCAGTAAGTGCTAAGAACGATGACCTGGTCAGAAAAAGACATGCATAATTAATGCCATTTATAACAGAACATAGCTTCTCTAGGGGGCCCGTCAGCTAGATAGGGAGGGAGGTACCCAAGCTGTAAGGGATTCTCTGGCACACAGAAAGGCCGCGGCCCCTCTGAATGGCCACACTGCTCAGTGCAACACATCTGCTTCCTCTCTCTCTCTCTCTCTCTCTCTCTCTCTCTCTCTCTCTCTCTCTCTCTCTTTCTTCCTCCCTCCCTCTCAAGAGTTGGAGTCTCAGGCTGGGCGCAGTGGCTCATGCCTGTAATCCTAGCACTTTGGGAGGGCGGTGTGGGTGAATCACCTGAGGTCAGGAAATCGAGACCAGCCTGGCCAACATGGTAAAACCCCGTCTCTACTAAAAATACAAAAAATTAGTTAGGCATGGTGGTAGGCACCTGTAATCCCAGCTACTCAGGAGGCAATGGTGTGATCACAGTTCACTACAGTTTCCATCTTCCAGGCTCAGTTGAACCCAGGAGGCAGAGATTGCTGTGAGCTGAGATCATGCCATTGCACTGTAGCCTAGGCAACGAGCGAAACTCCAGCTCAAAAAAAAAAAAGAGATGGCATCTCACTTTGTCACCCATGCTGGAGTGCAGTGGTGTGATCACAGCTCACTACAGCCTTCATTTTCCAGGCTCAGTTGATCGTCTTACCTCAGCCTCCAGAGTAGCTGGGACTACAGGTGCATGCTACCATGCTGGCTATTTTTTTTGTACCTTTTGTAGATTTTTTTTTTTTTTTTTTTTGTAGGGATGGGGCCTTGCTATGTTGCCCAGGCTGTTCTCAAACTCCTGGACTCAAGCAATCTTCCTGCCTCAGCCTCCCAAAGTGCTAGGATTACAGGCATGAGCGTTGTGCCTGGACCCTACTTCCTCTCTGTTGGCATAGAGAAATAAGGTTCAGAAGCTGTTCATCTGTTCCCACTTTATGGTGGGATCCTGTCTGCGTGTTGGATAACATTAAAGAGTAGATGATATTTTGTTTTTTAGGCTTTCTTTCTTGAGGTCTCTGAAATAACTGTTTAATTTGACATGGAGGACAGTTAAAGACTTGGCAACATCTTACCAGCACCCAGTGCTTATCAGAGTCAGCGGGCACCTGGTTTGGGATCCCTTGCTTCCCTAATATATTACACCTCCTCTCTCTCCATTTCCTAGTACTCAAGAACCTGAAGCTAGCAGAGTGTATTTCTCTCTCCTGTTGATTTTTTTCCTCTGGAGAACTCCCAAGGAGTAGATATGGATCTCCTAGTAGTGGACCTGCAAGAAAGTGTAGTAGGCTGTTCTTTTTTTGAGACAGAGTCTTTCTGTCACCAAGGCTGGAGTGCAGTGGCATGATCTCAGCTCACTACAACCTCTGCCTCCTGGGCTCAAGCAATTCTTCTGTCTAAGCCTTCCGAGTAGTTGGGACTACAGGTGCGTGCCACCACGCCTGGCTAATTTTTAAAATTTGTAGTAAAGACAGGGTTTCACCATGTTGGCCAGGCTGGTCTTGCACTCCTGACCTCAGGTGATCCACCCACCTAAACCTCCCAGTGTTGGGATTGCAGGCATGAGCCACCACGCCCAGCTGTAGGCTGTTCTTTTTGTTTTTTGTTTTTTTTCGGTTTGGTTTGGTTTTGACGCAGGGTCTCATTCTGTCACCCAGGCTGGAGTGCAGTGGCAAAATCTTGGCTCACTGCAACCTCCACTTCCCAGGCTCAAGGAATCCTCCCACCTCAGCCTCCCAAGTAGCTTGGATTATAAGTAAGTGTCACCAGGCCTGGCTTTTTTTTTTTTTTTTTTTAATTTTTTGTAGAGATGAGGTCTTGTCATGTTGCCCAGACTGGTCTTGAACTTCTGGGCTCAAGCAATCCATTGCCTCAGCCTCCCAAAGTGTAGGGATTGCAGGCATGAGCCACTTTGCTCAGCCATTAGGCCGATTAGGCTGTTCTTACATTGCTATAAAGAAATACCTGAGACTGGATAACATATAAAGAAAAGAGTTTAATTGGTTCACAGTTCTAAAGGCTGTACAGGAAGCATGGCAACAGCATCTGCTCCTCTTCTAGGGAGGCCTCAGGGAGCTTTTACTCATTGTAGAAGGTGAAGTGGGACCAGGCATGTCACATGGCATAAGAGCAAGACAGCAGGCGATGGGGAGGCGGGTACCACATACTTTGAAACAACCAGATTGAGAAAACTCACTCACTATGGTGAGGACAGCACCAAGCCATGAAGGATCTGCTCCCATGACCCCAATACCTCCCATCAGGCTCCACTTCCAATACTGGGGATTATATCTCAACATGAGATTTGGAGAGGACATCTAAACTATATCAGAAGGTTTCCAGATAAAACACAGAACACCTTGTTAAATTTGAATTTCAGATAAACGGTGAATAATTTTAGTACAGGTTGAGTATCCCTTATCCAAATGCTTGGAACCAGAAGTGTTTTGGATTTCAGATTATTTTGTTAGGGATACTTAACCTGTATAAATATGTCCCAAATATTACTATATGTTGAGTACTACTGTGTTAACCAGATTATTTGATTAACAAGAACACTCTATTCCCTAACTTCACCAAATAATACTTTACTGTATGTTCTCTGATGTAATCTATAAGGGAGATTGTTATTCAAGTCCTGAAAGTTCCAGTACTTCTTACAGATGACTTTGTAGTAACACAGGTAAGAGAAGGAAGGCTATGATTCTAGAGGGATAGGGGAGGGGCCTAAGGTCAGAAGAGTGGGACTGTTCCCTCATTTCATAACACAGATTCTTCTGCTGCCCAGCTCTGAGATTCAGATAGGCTTAGCTCCTGCTCTAGATCTCACCTGCCCCTTCGCCCCTCTATTAATGGACAGCATCATGCTTCCCCCTACCATGACGTAAGGACGACCAGGAGACCCATTCTGCTTAAGTGCATTGAGGTTTTTGTTGTTGTTTTAAAAAAAGTGTTGCCCAGGTGCCGTGGCTCATGCCTGTAATGCCAACACTTTGGGAAGCCGAGGTGGGAGAATTGCTTGAGCTCACGGAGTTCAAGACCAGCCTGGGCAACACAAGTGAGACCACTATCTCTACAAAAAATTTAAAAATTCATTTGAGTGGCCGGGCATGGTGGCTCACGCCTGTAATCCCAGCACATTGGGAGGCCGAAGTGAGTGGATCACCTGAGGTCAGGAGTTCAAGACCAGCCTGGCCAACATGGTGAAACTCCGTCTCTATTTTTTTTTAAAAATTATATTTAAAAAAATTCATTTGAAGTCAGAAGTTCGAGACCAGCCTGACCAACATGGTAAAACCCCAACTCTACTAAAAAATACAAAAATTAGCTGGGTGTCATGATACATGCCTGTAGTCCCAGCTACTCTGCAGGCTGAGGCAGGAAAATTGCTTGAATCTGGGAGATGGAGGTTACAGTGAGTCAAGATCATGGCACTGTACTCCAGCCTTGGTGACAGAGCAAGACTCTGTCTCAAAAAGAAAAGAAAATTTAAAAATTTCCCAGACATGGTGGCACATGCCTATAGTCCCAGCTACTCAAGAGGCTGAAGCAGAAGGATCACTTGAGCCTGGGAGGTCAAGGCTGCAGTGAACCGTGATTGCGCCATTGTACTCTAGCCTGAGTGTCAGAGCACGACTCTGTCTAAAATAAAGTAAAAAATAAATAAAGCTGCTGTACAATACATGTTCTATATTGCTGCCATTGATATTTGACTAGAATAATGATGATGATTCTCCCATCTACTAGATGTGGATACAAAGTCTGTCTTTGGATTGGTGCATATATAATAATTTGTAGTAATCATTGCTATGATTAACTCTGCAAGGCCAGACACTATTGGCACTAAAGGCTTTTGGAGCAACCTCCATCCCATGTGATTGCCCCAATCTAAGAAAACTCCTTTTTTTACTTCCCTCAAGGCTTTGCTCTAAATTTCCCTTCTTGGTCCACTGGAGCAGATGCCTGATGTCTTGCCCTGTCTCTAGGGAAGGCTCAGCCAATCAGGGCCTCGCCATGCAGTATCAAGGGTATTTCCAGGCCATTTTCCACTGCAGCATATTGTTTAGCCTGGTGCTCTCAGGTGGGGTTTGGGTTTTCTGTCTTTCTTTTTTTTTGACAGAGTCTCGCTTTGTCGACCAGGCTAGAGTGCAGTGGCATAATCTCGGCTCACTGCAACCTCTGCCTCCCAGATTCAAGTGATTCTTGTGCCTCAGTCTCCTGAGTAGCTGGGACTACAGGTGTGAACCACCATGCCTGGCTAATTTTTATATTTTTAGTAGAGACGGGGGTTTCACCATGTTGGCCAGGCTGGTCTTGAACTCCTGGCCTCGAACTCCTGGCCTCAAGTGATCCATTCGCCTTGGCCTCCCAGAGTGCTGAGATTATAGACATGAGCCATCGCACCTGGCTGAGTTTTCAAATTCAAAGTTGTGTGGGCATCTTATGGTGGTGATTTCTGCACTCACTTCATTTAAGTATTGTTTCAGAGACTTTAGATAATCCAAAAGATTATAACACTTTATGATGTCCTAATAGAACTCCGGATTTTATGCCTGTGTAAATGAACTAACCCAGCCAGCCAAAGGCAGCAGGCCCAGTGGATTGGCCACAGGACACCAGTTGAGTCCTCAGGTGCACAAGGATTGTCTGTGTCTGCTTGCACCAACATTTACTTTTTAGGAAAAGGTGGCCCTCGGGCCAGGGGAGTTAATGACTTAATGCCTACAATCTCTAGGAACAACTTTCTCCAGATAAGGTCTCATTATCTTTAATTGTTATTATTATTGTTATTAACCCAACTCCTATGAAAAGCTGCCACAGCTTTGTTAATGACCTCAAGTAACGGGTTTAATTAATACCTCCTCTGAGTGCTGAGGCCTCAGGCACCATGTTACCGCCCCCACACCCAGGCTCCACCTCCTCTGAGCTCTGCCCATAGTTCCTCTCCATCCCCAGATCCTTCCATTTCCTACTTGAGCTGCTACAACGTTTTCACATCTGCCAACCACTTCCCCTCCCATTCCAGCCCCCTGGCTTCCCCTCCCCCAAAATCTCACCCACCCCTCACATACTTCCATTTGAACTTCCCTTCTCTTTTCCACAGTTACCTAGTGCCCCCAAACAGTTCTCAAGAGCTAAGTCTTTGGGAGATCATGAAAGTGAAGAGTGGGTCCCCTGAGCCCCGCATTTCTCCCTGGCAAGCCCCTCTTCCCTGTACTGCTTCCCAGCACTTCCATCCCATCTTGTCTCCAAGAGAGCTGCAGGGATTGTTCCTCAGGTGGCGAGGCCAGTTGGGTTGGTTGGCTGGTTTAGGGTTACAGAGCTTGGCACTAACTCCCAGGCCCGTGCAGCTGCCTACTTTAATTAATTAATTCCAATTTTTTAAAAAAACTACCTCAATTGGACCTCAGTGCATGCCTCTGGGGCATATGTCACATCAATTACAGACAACAATTAAGCTTGCTGCCTAAAAGGATCTGTGAATCTCTTTAAAGACTCAAATGCAATTAGGGCCTCACTGCCTTAGATCCTCACACCACTCTACTGGAGACGGAGCTTGAGGCAGAACCCCCAAAGGATGGATTGGGCTGCAACAGTCTGCTCTGAGATAGGAGGATAGGAGGCTATTCTCTGGCTGCGGGTCTTTGCCCATACTCCCTAACCCCAGGGTTCCTTTCTACCTTTGCTAAGGTATCCAGGAAGCCAAGCTATTGCAGGTGGATGGTGGCCTCACTTCTCTGGGATAAGAGCAATTTCCCTCAAATTCAGAAGTCTACCTCTTTACTGTCCTACCTGACCCTCCTGCATGGATAAGGATGAATCTCAGGCCCTCTAATAATAGGATGGGTATTGAGTTGACGTGTCCTTTTTCCAGCAGTCGAGATGGTATATATAGGATATAAGTTTTCATCCCAGTGGTTTGAATTAGGGAAATGGTTGAAGATGTTGCTCGAGGACAGAGATGATTTCTTTCCTTTCTTTTTTTTTTTTAAGATGGAGTTTCACTCTTGCTTTTCAGGCTGGAGTGCAATGACGAGATCTTGGCTCACTGCAAACTCCGCCTCCCGGGTTCAAGCAATTCTTCTGCCTCAGTCTCCTGAGTAGCTGGGACTATAGGTGCATGCCACCATGCCCAGCTAATTTTTATTTTTATTTTGTATCTTTAGTAGAGACAGGGTTTCACCATGTTGGCCAAGCTGGTCTCAAACTCCCAAGCTCAGGTGATCCACCCGCCCCAGCCTCCCAAACTGCTGGGATTATAGGCGTGAGCCACTGCACATGGCCCAGAGATGATTTCTTAATAGTCCTTCATTTCCATTTGTGTTACACTTGGTAGCTGCTCAGGGGAAGGTTTACAGATTGTTGAAGACAAGGAGGGGAAAGAGTTTGCATGCAGTTACAAATACTTTTCCATGTGCAAAGCAAGTACTTTGGAGATGGAAATGGCCCAAAACCTTAGTCTTATTAACATTGCTCTCTACTCAACTGGAATTTAAAAAAGTAGACCAGGTAAACATGACTTTCCTTCTCTATTTAACTCAGTTATTTATTGCGTATGTGAGTTGACACTAAATCACTTTGTCCTTTTATGTTTGCCAGAATCGTGGCTGTTCATTTGAGTCCAAACTTTCAGAGGGCAGAGACCACATCTGCTGGATTTGCTTTGTATGGTATCCAGCAAAGGGTTGCAGTATGGTGTCATAGAGAAGGCCTGGACTTGGACCTTGGAGACCTACGTTTTAGTTCTGGCTATGTGGCCCTTAAAATCCAGACTGCATTTTTATTTGCTGTTAAAAAACAAAACAAAAAAATAGCGAGGGGCCAGGTGCAGTGGCTCACTCATGCCTGTGATCCTAGCACTTTGGGAGGCCGAGGCAGGCAGATTGCTTGAGCCTAGGAATTCGAGACCAGCCTGGGCAACATGGCAAAACTGTCTCTAATAAAAATACAAAAAAACCGAAGCGGGAGGACCTTCCTGAACCTGGGGAGGTTGAGGCTGCAGTGAGCTGTGATCGTGTCACTGGACTCCAGTCTGGGAAACAGAGTGAGACCCCATCTCACGGAAAAAAAAAAAAAAGCAGGAGCCATATCTCCTGGTACTTTGGGAGGTTGAGACAGGAGGATAGCTTGAGCTTAGGAGGTGGAGATCAGTCTGGTCGACATAGTGAGACCTCATCTGTACCAAAAATAAAAATAATTAGTCAGATGTGGTGGTGTGTGCCTGTAGTCGTAGCTACTTGGGTGGCTAAGATGGGATCACTTGAGCCCAAAAGGTCAAGGCTGCAGTGAGCTACGATCATGCCACTGCGTTCCAGCTCGAGTAACAGAGCAAGACCCTGTGTCAAAAAAAAAAAAAAAAAGAAAGGAAAAAAAACAAAACAAAACAGTGGAAAATAGTGGGAACAACATTTCTGTCCTTCCTCCCTCTCAGGATTGAGAGAAGGAGTAAACGAAGTCATGCAGAAGAAAGGTGTAGAAACTGCCACATAAATACGGTTTTTTAACACTATAAAATGCATTTTTTTTTTTTTTGACAGAGTTTCGCTCTTATTGCCCAGGCTGGAGTGCAGTGATGCAATCTGCTCACCCGCAACCTCAGCCTCCCGGGTTCAAGTGATTCTCCTGCCTCAGCCTCCCAACTAGCTGGGATTACAGGCATATGCCACCATGCTTAGCTAATTTTTTGTATTTTTAGTAGAGATGGGGTTTCCACTGTGTTATCCAGGATGGTCTCGAACTC
>CAUYQU010080166.1:0-29511 GCA_963574635.1 Cheracebus regulus
CCCGTGTGGCTTCTCTGCTGGGAATCTCCCGGTCTGTGGGCAACAAAAATTCGTCAGAAAGTGCGGCGTCCACTCGTTCTCTGCGCTTTCACTGGGAGCTACATTCCTGAGCTGTTGCTAATTGGCCATCTTGGATCTCTCCCGGATTTTTATCCTAACAATGTTTATAGTTTTCATATAAGCCGCTTTATAAATATTTAAAATTTTCACTTATGTAGTTAACACAATATTAAAAATTATGTTTGAATGGACTCTACCAACTGTCATAAAATGTTAATTGAAGACCACTGAGGAGATCACCAAAGTTCCTATAGAGTCAATGTTTACAGTTCTTACTTTTTTTTTTCTCCCAAGTTTAGAGAAACATGATCAACCACCATCTATTCTGTGTTACTCAATGCCATGACATGAGTGTCATATTGACAAGGATTCAATTTCTTTCCATTGCAGGGGAAGAGGAAACTATTCCCAAGGTAAATTTGGAAAGGCATCTGGGCAACACAAACTTATTAAAGCCAGTACCCAGTGATTAAGTGGTTCTGCCCACATAAATCAAGTATGTGCTGAGGTACACAAGTCTCCAAGTGAAAGAAGTTCTGTCTGGTATTTTTCATACTCACTTTCTGAAAAACAAAAACAAAAACAAGTATGGCGGTAACTTTGGTGCCCAAAGCAAAAAGCCTCGAAACCAAACACTTAAACTACATTGGTATTGGGAGAATAAATGCTGGTGTTTGAGAATAAATGCTGTACCAGAAATGCTGATTAAAATATTAACAAAGCCTTATCTTTTGCAAGATCACTTTCCTGTGTAAACTCAGCAGTTTGAATTGGGTTTGAGTAATGATGGACTGAACTACAACTTCAACAACTGGAAAGGAGGAAAGCAATTTTATGGTAACTGTCAAGTAATCAGTGACCTAAAGCCTAAATTGGAACACATACACAGAGAAATACACTTAAGAGACTTTTAGCTTTGGAGAAAGAAAATCCATTGTAATAAAGAGTCAAGCAGTCTCTTCAGTTGACACCAAGAATTCTTCTCAGTTTTCTATGTGGGAATGCAATCCTGTCACATCAAATTATCCAATAGGTTAGTAAAAACAAATTCCTCTGGAATTGCTTATTATTTCAGTGATCCAAATAAACGCCAGTCACTTCAACCTGTGCTTGGTGGCTCCCAGGGATGACTGGGCCTATCCTCCTACAGGCTGTGTGGTCCCAGCTGGGCCAGGGGAGCTGGTCAGTTCAGTAACTGACCTTCATGAAAATGGCCTGGGACCTTCCTTCTCTAACATGATGGAAATAATTTCTGGAGAGGCCAACATTTAGATAAACCCTGGTGGTTTGCACCTTTATATAACTTTCCAGATCTGTCCCACAAGTCCATAGGTAGCCAAGTTCAAACCTCCCCTTAGTTTCTAGATGTACTGAGAACGAATTGGTGATTGGAGAGAGTCAATCTACAACTTTGGCTTCAGAACCCAGAGGCTGCAAGACATCTTGCTGGTCCTTGCTGTGGAAATGGTTTACTGTTTTCCTTACTATATACTGTACAGGAAAGCTGCCCAAAATGTGTTTTTTGTTTATTGGTAAAGGGTCTTGTTGGAATTAAGTTACTTAGGAATGTGTCTATTGCAATTAAAAGAGGCATAATGTTTATATTAACATTTTAAAGTTTGGTTACTCAGGGAGCATTGGTTTACGTGAGTGTAGATAGGCGATAATGAATATGTTGAATTATTCCATATTAAAACTGTAGCTTCCTAGGAAAATGGGAGTGTGGTTAAATAGACTCTCCAGTACCAGCTGCAGGACAACAGAAGATACTACTGTTAGAATTTAGTCCCTGTATGTCTTAAATAGTAGGTTAAAAAAAAAGCACTGCGTATCATTTTCCCACTTAAACTTTTAGCGAATGCATTGACTACAGGTTGCTTAAGGTATGATTGTGAAGAACCAGATTAGGAAATGATTGTAGGAAATTAAAACTAAGTATTTAGATTTAAATAATTTTCCAAAAAAATCTGACTAAAATTATATTGGTTAGAAGAGGAAGCTTTTGGATCTAGGGATACATTCCATTCTACTTCCTGGGGTCCGCTCAGTGGGCTATTGTTACCTGCATGTGTGGACTCAGGACCCAGTACACACAGTGATAGCTCTTCCTCTTCTGAGTGACTTAGTTATCTTCTGAAACACTACAGGTGCCTCTCCTCTTCTCTGACTCATTTTCATTCCACTTTGCACGTAATATCGTGGTGGAGAGGAAGCCTTGAGTGCATGTTTCTTTTTTTTATGGTTAAAAAGGTACATATGCTTGTTGGCTTTAACATCCACAATAAGCACACGTGTGTTCTTCCATCTAACTTCTTCATGGCAGATTCAGTGGTTGGGGGGACTTGATGGAAGCATGGTTAAGTTAGTTTTTCCTGGGGCTGCCTTCAGAGCCATGGTGCCTTGGGCTGCTGGAAGGTGAATGGCATGTGGATCATGTTTGTGTGTGTGTGTGTGTGTGTGCACGTGTATGGCTGTGGATGCCTTTCAGCAGGGCTTTCTTGGCCTTCTTCAGAGCTTCTGCTTTGGCTTCAGCTCTGGGGGAGACAGGAGCTTCCTTCTTGGCCTTCGGCACTACCTTATTAAAGGCACATGTCTTACCCTGCTGTCGTCCTCAGGCGAAGTCATATTCCTGCTCTTGTCCCCTTCCCTAGACTCCGGTCTGTCTCCCAGAATCTCACTACCTCACGGTGGGCAGAGCCTAGAGATCAGAAACACAGTTTTCATCTCTTCTTTTAAATTCTTCACAGGACTGGGCTTTGTCTTTCTCCAAATATGCTTTAGTTTCTGTTCGTTTTCCTAGGGAGGTCACATTCAAGAGCCCAGAGCCAAACTGAAAGGAACTCATACCTCTCATTGTTCTTTGTGGGAAGATTTTCAAATCAATTCAGTAAATACTTGTTGCATGCTTATTATATTGCAGATACTAGATGCTGGAGACTGGGGAAAGGGAGTAGATACAGAAATACAAAGATGAGCGTTCCTGCCATGGAGAAGGCGAGGCTTGGGTAGAGGAAAGCTCTATTCACACAAATCACCGTATAGGATACAATGTGGGAATAGAAAAGAGATTTGAAGTGCTGCAGAGCTACAGAATAGGTAGCGAAATTATTCTCCATGAAAGGATGGAGGAAAACTACAGGGAGTGGTGGCACTTCTGATGGGCCTTGAAATGTGGTTGGGATTCAGTTATTAGAGATCAGAGCTTGGATGTCAGGGGAAGATCACTAAGGCCACAAAGACCAGGAATCAGAAACAGGTAGGATGATAAATGCTAAGCATAGAGTGGTGACCCAGGCGCTGACTATGGGTGTGCATACGTGCATAGATGCGCAGGTGTGTGTGTACTGGTGGGGAGAGAAGAGGGGCTATGAAGGAGGTGATGGGTGTGGTGGGGGTTGATTGTGACGGACCGAGATGGTGGTTATCATCTCAATCAGAGTTGTCAAAGGATTTTCCAAATATTTTATTTTCTGAGAAAATTCAGGAACGACTTAGAGGCATCAAGAAGAAAAATATTCCTTGTAACCCTCTTCTATGTTCGGAATGTTTGTTCTCCCCGACCTGCCCCCAATTCATACGTTGAGATCCTAATCCCCAAGGTGATGGTATTAGGAGGTGAGGCCTTTGGAAGGTGATTAGGTCCTGAAGGTGGAGCCCTGATGAATGGGATTAGTGCTATGTGCCCCATCCATTCTGTGATGACACAATGAGGAGGCCCCATTTATGAGCCAGGAAGAAGGCCCTTACCAGACAGTAGATTTGTTGGTGTCTTGGTCTTGGACTTCCCAGCCTCCAGAATAGTGAGAGACAAATCTCTTTTCTCTCTCTCTCTTTTTTTTTTTTTGAGATGGAATCTCTGTCTAGGGTGCAGTGATACCATCTTGGCTCACTGCAACCTCCATCTCCTGCATTCAAGTAATTCTCCTGCCTCAGCCTCCCAAGTAGCTGGGATTACAAGTGTGTCCCACCATGTGCAGCTAATTTTTATATTTTTAGTAGAGATGGGGTTTCGCCATGTTGGCCAGGCTGGTCTCAAACTCCTCAGATGATCTGCCTGCCTCAGCCTCCCAAAGTGCTGGGATTACAGGTGTGAGCCACCAAACCCAGCTGACAAATTTCTGTTGTGTATAAGCCACCTGGTCTATGGTGTGTTAAAGCAACCCAGACTAAGACACCAATTTACCTTGGCATATACTGTCACTGATCTTCAGAGGTGTTTCCTGCTTATTTCTGTTTCATGAAGTTATGAAAAACAAATAAGATATTACATACATGTTCTGAATATTTTCTTTATTATAAATTTATATATGTTATAAACATATACATTTGCATATGTATAGCTCTGTATAAATTCCCTTGTGTATGTTCTTACAATTCAATTAGCATAATTTTAATGGCTCTATCATATCCCAGAATTCACATATATTTTCCTCTGTTTTAGGGTAGCCTGTTGATATAGTACTGCCATTCAGCATTAAACTTTTATAAAGGAATTGTATTATACATTGTCTAACCCTTGTTTGCATAATACATCACAATTATACCCCATTATTCCTTTTCCTTACTGGAAATCCATGCCACCTGATTAAAACTCATGGCAGCAGGGGCCCCAATCCCTCTTGGACCACAGCCAGCTCCCTTGAGGACATCAGACTCACTTATGGGTACCTTCTCCCTTGCCCCTGCATTTACAGTGTCTACTCTTAGACGTCTCCTTTTGCTTCTGTGACGCTGCCAATAGACCTAACAACCTAACTGCAGTCTGTGGGGTCTCAGGTAGCACGCTCTCCTTGCTCACCATCATCCCTGCCCTACATCTGTCTTTGGTGGCTGTCCCATGGGCCCTTTTTGGACAGGCACTGCTTCTCTGCCCATCACAGGCTTCATGGCCAAAACCATGCTGCTGCCCAGCTGATGCTCTGTGAAGAAATCTATTCATCTTCACCAGACTTTCCATCTTCCACCCACCACGCAAGTGCATGTAAACCTGAAGCCTTCTCCCTGTTCATGTATCCTTTGTCATCATTATTAATAACCATAATATTCCATCCTTTATTTACTTCTTATTGGCTCATATCATGGCAGTTTTTTCAGATCTTTTACTCTCCTTAATTTCAATTTCCACCCTGCTCGACTCACTCCAAACAGCTTACGTTACCTTCTATTAGGAAGATTGAAAACACCTAGAAAATCCCTGTCTGTATTTTTCCTTATCTTTTAATAAATCCCCACTTCAGCACTCCCCTTCTGTTTCACAAAATGCCATATTAAACATAAAAGTGCCAAAATACATAAAAAGCAAAGCAAATGGTACATTTTCAGAATCTAAATAATCAATAGGTTAAAAAAAAAACCCAAAACTGTGGTCTGCTTTTAACAAATCAAAAATACCCTGTTCACTTCAGTAAGAATATGAGTTTAATTTCCATACTTATGCTAATTACTCTCACTTTGCAATATTAAGAACCTCTTAAAAACTGGTTATAAAAGTAATACTTTTATTTCAAAAAAAGGAAAAGTACACAAATAACACAAGGGAGAAAATAACCCCTAGAATAACACAGTGGTTAGTGTTATGTAGAATATAGAGTGTCTAGGATCAAACACTGGCCACCCAATGTATTAGTTGAATGATCTTAGGCAACTTAATCTCTCTTTGCTCTGGGTTTCTCAGTATCAAAATAGAGATCAAAATAGTTCATCCTGTGAATTATTTTGATGAGTGAATAAAATAATTATATAAACATTTTATTACATTCCCTGGCACTTACTAAACTTCAGCATTTTCTTTCTTCCAAACTTCATATACACATATTACATGTCATATGCATATGTAATATTTACAAAACTAGGGTCACATTGCATTTAACCTGCTGCAGCCTGCTTTTTAACTTAACATTATCTTGTCAGCACTTCCCTGGGCCATTCTGCATTCTTTGAACACATGGTTTTTAATGCCTGAGTAGCATTCTGTTCTATGGATTTACTATAATTTACTTAACTAGATCCCTATTGTTGCTTAATTAGGCAGTGGCAATTTTTTGCTATTATAAATAGCATTGCAACGAACATCCTTGTACATAATTCTTTGTTGGCTCCTCTGATAATTTCCTTGGGATAAATTCCAAGAACTGTAATTATTAAGTTAAAGGATAAGAACATTTGTAAGAATCTTGATCTATGTGGTCAATCTGCTCTCCAGAAAGTTTGCCCTCATTTATATTCTCTGCTTCAATATGGGAGAGACTTTTTGTTTCACCAGAACTTGGCCCCTGGTGGATAATGTACAAGAGCTTATTTTGGAAACTGCTGGTTTCTTAGATGAAGGCGACCTTACAGTTCTTTTCACTGGTGGGTTTTGGTTGCATGAGTGATTTTTGGGTGATGTTGGAAGAGTAAACCTGAAGAGCAGATTTCTCTTAGGTGGCTACTCCCAGAGTACAGAAATAAACTTGAAAGTCTTCAAGATACAAATATGAAAGGTGAAATGCAGCTCTCAACAATCATTTGATAGACAAATATTATACTTACTTGAAAATATTTCTAAAAATAATGCCTTTTATTTAAGATAATTAATCTAGAGTCCTTGGCCACCCAGTAATCACTCAGCAGCCGCATCTTTGCTGTAATGTGGGTGATGACAGTGTGTCCTCAGAAAGGGAAAGAGGGCCACATCTTTTTCCACACCAAGACCGTCTTCTAATCTCTTTCATGGTGGTTGGGCACTAACTCTGGGTACTGACTATTGGGTGCTTGTAAGGGTTTACTTTTAACATTTGAAGAGGGATCAAAGGGAGACCTTTTTTTTCCCCCCTAAAATACACTGCTTCCCAAGAGTCAGTGGTAGAGAAAGAGGTTGGTAATAGGATTAGATGAGAAAATAGAGTTCAGGAATGCTGACCCCCCAGCTGAAGATGCTGGACTTACCCAGACGCTCTAACTCATGTTGTTGAGTCTCTTTTACCACTTACTCTTTAGCTAGTAAGGTCAATGTAATAAATTACATCCATCATTGCAATGGTGCACTTCCTATGCATACATATCTTAATTGTGTATGTATGTGTTTAAGCTGTGGGGATTTTTTGTTTGAAAGAATGTGTGCTGTTTAGAGAAGAGGGGGCGTGTCCTTGCTTGTGTGAGATGGAGATTGTAGTTTGTGTTGCATCCAGGCGGGTGGACTGAGGAGGGTAAAAAGACAGTCTTTCATTCTGCCTGTGAGTATGATGGCAATTAACATGTTTGTCTGTAAAAACAAGAAGTAGTCTCTGTGCTATGGAGAACTGATTAGAGCCCTACATGCTCAGAGTAAAAAGCAGATGGGGTGGGGGGTGGGGGGGTGGTCGGTGTTAGTGAGCTCTGCAAGCACTTGTGCAGGGCCAGACAGCTGAGAACAGACTGGAATAGAAAGCAAATCATTCCAATGGTGAGAGTCCACGAGACCATCCATAGCTGAGCTACCGAGAAAGAGAAAAAGGCAGAACTGATGTAAACAGAGCTTAGTAAAATGGTGGTTTCATATCAGATTTACCTGTTTCTCCTCTTAGCTTGATTAACTGGTTTATCACTTTGTTTTTGGTTAGAAGTTTGAGTTTGTTCTGTCTACATATTTCTTTCTTTTTTTTTTTAAAGGCCCTGGTTTGATATTGTCGTCTATATTGATAGGGATTCATTTTAACTTAGATCCTTTTCTGATGAACATGCTGACTTGTAAAGCATAATAACTGGTGTTTTCATATCACACTGTCATCATTTAGGTGTAAGGGGTGACTAGATTAAGACTGCAGTTTTTAAAGTTTTTGGTAGCTTTGTTCAGCAAATCCTCTAGAAGTTGTGATACTTTGCTAGACACGGTCTTTGATTGTGGTTTAGACTGTGCTTTGATTCACTGGCTGCTTGAGATAATCGTCTCTGTTAGCGCAGAGAGTATCACTGAGTCAGATGAGAGCCCAGTGCAGAGATGGCTGTGTCACTACAATCATCTAGTAAGTCATTCCAAGTTGGGGCTTAGGACTCTGATTTCCTCTCCCAGGCTTGAATGTGTGCTTTTGGCACATGAATCCTTCTTGATTCTTATCTTAGTCTGTAAATAGCAAAGAAATTGCACATGGAAAAATGGAACAAATCATACTTTCTTTCAAAGGGCAAATTAAACATTCCATAGAATAAGGAGAGAGTTGTTAGCGAGGGGAAAAAAAAATGCAACCTTGCTAACTCCAGTGTGAAAAAAGAACAGAATAAATTGGACTCAAACGCAACCTTAAAGAACGTTTTGAGCATTTGCACTTTTTTTTTAACCACCCTCTTAGCCCTCCTGCCAAACACCAAATCCTAAGTTTTCCAAAGGTTTGAAAATATTCCCATTAATTTTTTTTCTTCATAGCCCTGTATTTACCAGGGCTTGAAATGGAAATACTGAAACCTAGTAATGAAGGGCACTATAGAATTCCCGGTCTGTCGGAGGCCAAGTGCTCCTGGCAAAATGCTCAGGAAGTCCTGTTCCTACCAGGCTACAGTGGAGTTTTCAGTTACAGACTGTTTTGAAAATTCAGGTAAATTAAGAATAAGCAATTTACCTAAAATATGAAGCGAGCTATTTCTTTGACTCAATAAATAAATAAATTTGCAAATGAAATTATGAAACTAACTTCCTGAAAGGGAGAGAGGATCAATCTCCTGAGAGAGTGACCTGGAATGATAAGATTCTGCCCTGTCTTCTGGAGGAGGCACTGGGCATGTCAACTCTGCGTTGGACAGATTTCAAAAGCACATATGGATTGTCACTCATTTGCGGAATTGTGGAATGCAGCATCTCTTATTCCATCCATACTGCCTTCATGAGGCAGCTGTTACGTGAGCACCTCAAGGACAATGAGGGGATGGGATCCTGATTCATTCAATTACAATTGTTCAAGGGATGACCGGACAAATTCAAACAAGGGCAAGAAGTGAGTAAAATGTCATTGAGAACAAGGGCAAGATGTGGCGTGAGAGCTACTGGCTCTGGCTCTGAAAAGGCTGCAGACAGGGAGGCCTGTCCTGCCCACATTTGCACAGTTGCTGAGTGGCCTGTTAGGACTAGAATCCGGATGCTGCTTCCAATACTGCATCTGTTCGCCAACCTTGCCAGCCCAAGGTATGACCACCTCCATCATGTTACATTCTGGCCCCTAATTTTAAACTCATCCCCTCTCCTGGTTCAATTTTTCATTTATAACTGTGGCACCACTCAAGTGTTTACTCTGCCCCTTTTCTGTCTCCTGGTGCAGGTGCACATTTCTTTTTTTTTTAATACCGGGGAGAGCGCGAACGCATTCCCCCACTACCACAAATTATGCAGTCAAGTTTCCCACATTTGGGGAAATCACAGGGGTCAGCACATCTGGAGTGCAATGGATAAGCCTCGCCCTGGGAAAACCACCTTCATGATCATGATATCTCTCCTGCCAAGTCAGTATGGGTGCATATTTCTTCAGCTTCCTCACTCTGTACCTCTAGGCAGAGTATCTTCACCCATCCATCTTCTCTCTCTCTGGGAGGGCCATCCCTATTCCTTTAGTAGAGAGAAGATACCTTCAGCTGGGCTCTTAATCCCATCCTCTTCCAGCCCTCAAGGGTTAGGGCTCTCTCCTTCCCTCGTAATGCTGGGACTGAGCCTCTCTGTTGGTAGACTGTAACCCTGTGATGTGCCAAGGCTGCTCCAGCCTCCATCCTCTGCCTGGACAGCCCTGCTGGGGCTTCCTTCTTCTTTTGCTTGTCTATTGTCATTCATTGACATTTGCTCTTAATATATTAATATATATAGTCAATTTTAGGAGTTGTAAAAGCTCATTTTAGAAAATATGAGAAAACAGGCCAGGCGCGGTGGGTCACACCTGTAATCCTAGCTCTTTGGGAGGCGAGGTGGGAGGATCAACTGAGGTCAAGACCTTGAGAGCAGCCTGGCCAACATGGTGAGACCCCTGTCTCTACTAAAAGTACAAAACATGAGCCAGGCATGGTGGTGCGTACCTGTAATCCTAGCTACTCGGGAGGCTGAGGCAAGAGAATCACTTGAATCTGGGAGGCAGAGGTTGCAGTGAACTGAGATGGTGCCACTATACTCCAGCCTGGGCCGCAGAATGAGACTCCATCTCAAAAAAAAAAAAAAAGAAAGGAAAGAAAATACGAGAAAACAAATCATGCAATAAAGCAGAAATCACTATAGTTCCATATGTAACTTTGGCTACTTTACCTCCCACAGGTTTTTAAAAAACAAAAAATCCTATAGAATTTAAAAAATTTTCCTTGATTGATTTTAAAAGTATTTTCTTGGTAGAATATTTAAAATATATAGAAAGGTCCAAAAGAAAACATTTCCTAGAATTTCACCCTACATTTCAATGTATTTGCTTAGGACTTTTTTTTCCATGCACATCTAAAGGGTGTACTTTTGACATGATTTTTGGGAATACCTGGCACAGGAATAGTCACAGCTTCTACATGGAAGAGCATGTAAAGGAGGAGTTTAGCAGTAGATAACAGCTGCCCCTGGTGCCTTTGTGGTCTTTATTGATTAAAAGAAAACAATCCTAAATGGTTTAGGTCATTCCTCTAAAGATGCACTAAAACATTACTCAAGTTTTTGGCAATAAAAATATATAATGCCAAAAATACCCTATTATTTTATTTACAGATTTCTTGGAAGAAAAAAATGCATTTTTAATGTAATAGTTCTCCTAGTGTCTCAATTGTGCAATAAGCTTAGCTGGCACAGGAGGCTGCCATTTATTAGACTGAGAGGCAGCTTCCTTTCCTGGTTAAAAGCAGGATGCCTCTGTCTTGATGGCTCAGCTCTGCAACTTACTCTCTGTAATTTATCAGCTGGTGATAGTATGAATTCTTATCTTCTCTGTCTTCATAATTATCGTAGCAAGAAGCTGGGTGAGTCAATGCTAACAGCCACTACTAGCCAAATGCCTGACAGCTTTTTCTCCTTTCAGAATCCTCTCAGGCTACCCCAACCTGTACTCACCCTCCCAGGAGTAAAATTAATTATTTCATTTTTTTGTACTCTCACAGAGTATGTACTCAAGTCTATCACAATATTTATTGAAATGTGTACTCTTTTTGTTAAATGTTCATCACCTCTCACTTCCCTCTTGCGAATACAGTAAGCCTGTGAGCTTATTACATATGGGGACTTAAAAAAAATTCTTTGTGTCATCAGAGCCTAGCCCAGACCTAGTGGATACTTAATACAAATACCTGTCAGATGCATAAATATTGTACTCTGAAACTGATTTTCAAACCTAAATGAGTAGCCTCCTATTTATTTCTACTGCATTTTACCTTTTGGACCTCAACATCCCAGTGGTGTGTATTTTTACTTGTTTAGAAGATACAACCAAAAAAAATCACAACAAAACATAACAACACTGTGCATCAGCACAATGCAGTGATACGACTTACTTGAAGGAGGTTCAGTGGAATTCACAAAAGCAATAATGGCCAAATAATGAGGAAGATGTTACTTATGATTACACTGTATTCATGTTTCAGAAATGAGCAAACTGAGGCTCAGAAATTGCATGATGAAGGGCAGCACAGATTTACTGGCAGAAATAAGACTACAATATGTTATACAGGGGAGATGTTAGCTATCCTTGAGATACAGTGTACGTATGGGATGTTAGACAAGGCAGCCCTGGTGGAAGAGATGTCTCTATCTGAGCCTTGTAGGGAATGGACTAGAGAATAGAGATTCCAGGGTAGAGAGTCATAGTCGCTGAGGACGTCATGGTGCAAGTACCAAAACAGAGCAAGACACTCCAGGGTGACCAGATGTGTGGCAGAGGAGCACACAGTCATTTTTCCCATGTAACTTGTAGTTCCTTTTCCTCCAAAAGGCAGCAACTAGCTCATGTGTCAGAGCAGCTTGCCATTTTACTCACTTTTGCTACAAAACCTATCACCTTCTTCGTTTACCTCCAAATTCAGAGGGACCAGAATACAGTTGAAGGAATAATAGATATGATAAAAAACAGTTGAAAAAGAAATTGGGTTGTCCATAGATCCTATGGTCTGGTTTTAATAACTCATAATTTCCTTAAAATACTAATTCATAATCCAGTTAATGTGCAGAAACATGAAGCATCACTTAAACTATTTTTAAAAGATCTGGGAAAATATTACACATTAAGTTATTTACTTTGAAGGTATTTAGCATACTAGATATGACAGAAACTCTTGACTTTTTCGATAAGAGATAATATGGGAAGATAAAGGCTTTATTAAGACTGTAACGATACTCATTATCAGAACAGTGTCAGAGTTAGTATAATAAAAGGAATTTGGAGGAATTGAATATTGTAAATGAAAAAAACTTTTAAGGCTTGTGTTTGAGAATTGTGCATGCTGTGTGTTATTGGCATGCTTTAAATTCTTGAGCCACAGTCTGCTGTAAAAATTCTGCAAACTTGTTAAGCCTTTTGCATCCCTAATCAGTTTCTAAGTGTTATCAACTAATAAAATATATTCCATAACAAACATTTGGTAAATATTTAGCATAATTATTGAATTGTACTTACCTCAAGGTTTTATATTCTTTTTCTTCAACTTCTAAAAAAGCATACTATAGATTTCAGTAGAAGTTGGCAGCCACACAGATGTTGAAGTGTGAATTTTGGATGTTTGCAGGTTGTAAATATGTGGAATTTTGATCGTGAATGGGAATTTAACATTACAACCTTACATGGTTGGAAAGATTCTGCAATAGCAACAATTTCACATTTGCATAAACAGCTTTATTATAGTTGGAGTAATATATAGAAAGAACACAAATTACTCTGACCAGAGTTAAACCTATAAAGCAATCACATTTGAATGAGGATTTTACTTAAAATCATAGACTCATCAACTCTAAAGTGTTTTTATCTTTCACAAGAGACAAATTTAGTCTGTTATGAATAAAATCCCTTAATATCTGCATTTTCTGGCTGGCATATGTATACTGCCTCAGTGGAACTTTAAAATAAAATCATACATATGAAAAAATTAAAAAGAGACAAACAACAAAAGTATTAGACCAAAAAAATCTAGTTTTTTACATTAAATAATAAAATAATTGTCAAAAGTGTTTGCTTTAATTGAATTTTAAACCCTAGAATCTTTTTCGGCTCTTGATTTCACTGTAAGAGTGCAGAGAGTACAGAAACAACTAGAACCTTTTGAAATCTACCCTTCTCTTACCTTTTGTAGATGTTAGTACCAACTCTGTCACTTCGCTCGGTGGAGGTATAGTTTTGATCGTGCAATTTTACAGGTATTTTGTTAAAAGATTCAGGAAGGTAGGTATCTACATTCCAAATGCAGCAAATTACAAGGTGTTCTTGATTAATCAGAATGCTTTATGACACATCTTTTCAAGCCTCAGGTTGAAACAATTTGTATATCCCCATCAAAGGTGTGATGTTCATTTGAAGAATTATGCAAGTGAGTTCTGCATTTCAGATAAATGTTGGATTAATTATTTGGCTCCTAGGAAACTTCACTCAGGCATGTCTTAGTTGCATACTGTTTGAAAATAAAAAGCAATTAAACTGAGAAATACAAATATAGTATTGCATGATATTACTATTTTTATTGTAACTCTAAGTCAGTTTTATATGGCAAAACTCCGAACTTCAGTTGAGAAAGGCTTTATAGTTTTTAACTGGTTATTAACTCCTTCTCTTAAAAATATTAATTTGTAAATTTGAAGGAAATGAAACAAAATTGTCTAATCATTTGAAAGTTGGTAAGACCATTTAGAAGAAAAGCACTCATATACAGAATGTTATTTCTCTAGTCTCATTCACATTGATGTTAACTTGCCAAGGCTATTCTCATTTCTATATATTTTACCCACTCTTAAAACACTGAATAGAGTTTTTCTGCCTTAAATTCAGAAGCAGAGTGTTAATTCAGGATAGAGAGCAGTAAAAACGTGAAAGTCTTTGTATTTCTCTCCTGACAAATCAATGGCTTGTACAGATACAAGGGAAATAAATGTATTTTGCCAGTTAGAGTTCTTTAAAAAAAAACAGGGATGAGGAAAGATGAAGGGAATACTACTAATGCTTCTGCAAACATTAGCTGGAGATTGGAGTATATCTCAGCTGATTTTAGTCTTTACTTTAAATCTGAAAACTGAATGAAAGCTGCAATTTAATAATAATAGGTAGCATTTATGGAAAGGTTTCTGTAGGTTCTCACTTCTTCACACCTATAATCTCATCAGATTTTTATGCACAACCCTATGAGAGAGGAACAAATATTAACTCCATTTTACAGGTTGGTTAACCTGGGAAGAGGTAAGTTATGGAAGCTGTCAATGGTTATACTGCAAGCATTTTGATCCCAGGCAGTCTGCCTCTAGAATAAACACTCCATTTGCTTGCCCTTCTGTAGTTGAAATCTGTATGACTGCATCTTGTTTTCAGCCCCATGCAAAGGGTATGACAAGTAATTTTGAACATCATTCATTTCTTGTAGATGATCTGAAAAGAAAGATAAGGGAAAAGAAAGAATTTAAGATCGCATGGGATTCCAGTATCCAGCAACAATGATGGTGTACATTTTGGAGTGTGTATTTCAAGGTTTTCAATACTTAGGGACATACCCACACATTTGCGTATATTTGCCAACCCTTTAGCTTTTCTCAGGAGAATAATACTCATTGACTGATCAATCAATCAATCCCTGTTGCTTCTCACCCTGGAGTGTACTACATAAAGTAGCCCAGATAAGAAGCAGCTCAATAGCAAATCAAAGTGTGCAAATGTCTGCAAGTGTGTGTGTGTGTATGTGTGTATTTCACCCAGCTGTTGCTTGGTACCCTAGAGTGTACTACATAGAATTGCCCTGATAAGACGCAGCTCAATAGCAAACCAAAGTCTGCGAATATCTGCCTTTGTGTGTGTGTGTGTGTGTGCGCGTGTGTGTGTGTGTGTGTGTGTGTGCCCAAATTGTTGATCTTCTTTGCCCACACTAATGTAATATTCGAGACATTTCTTTCTCCACAAGCTGTTATAGGGCAGTCTCATGACTCTATTTTATTAATGGTTGCTTTAGAGGTTGACTGCTTAGATCTTGGAGGTATTCTCAAGGGCTTTCCAAATACATTTTTGGATGTCAGGTAACACACATTTAACCCAGATGATCTTAAATATACTTTCCAAAATTTGTTCTGATCCCTGCCTGCCACTGCCTCTTTCTCTTTCTATGGCACTTCTTAGGACTTCTCACCATTGATTTCCAGTTAGCTGCCTTCCAGCTACATTGTGGGATTGCCTTTTCTGGCCTTCCTGAGATTGGGTGACTGATTCTAGCCAACGAGGTGCGGCATTCAATCACTGGTGCAAGACACTCTAGAGCACCGTGGCTCCCACAAATTTGAGTCAGGTGTGTAATTTTAAAGTTTATAGTAACATGAAAAATATTAAAGAAACAGGTGAAATTCATTTTAATAACATATCTTCTTTAACATAAGATATTTAAAATATAATTTCAACATGAAATCCATATGAAATTACTGAGATATTTTATATTCTTTTTTAATTACTATTTTTATTTGGACAAAGTCTTTGCAATCAGGTATATATTTAGCACTTATAGCAATATCGATTCCCCCAAGCCCCATTTCAAGTACTCAATAGCAACACGGGGCAAGTGGCTGCTAAGTCGGGGAGGCCAGCTCCGGAGTGCTCTTTGATTCTGCTGCAGTGTAGCCAAGTTTGAAGTGGTGACTGATCTATTTTTGTGTCACAGAGTGAGGCGATGCAAGGCAGAACTCCCTACTGCCAAGAAGGACCTGGGACACGATGAGCACTAAACGTTGGTTGTTATAAGCCTCTAAAAAAGTTTTGTGTTTTTGTTATATTGCAGCATACTTTACCCTATCCTGCCTGATATTTCTTACTTTCTTCAAAATGGGACCATGCACTGTCTGTTGTGTCTCACCTGTTTTTGCATCTAACACTTTTAAAATAGCCTTCTATTTGTTATACATTCCTCTCCATCACAGCATCTTTTCTATCAGCTACATAACATTGCATGATATGCGCATGTCATAGTGGATTTAACCAGTTTCTCCACTGTTGCACACTTAGAATTGTTCCCATTTACTCAGTTTAATGATGGTGTAATATTTATCTTTATAGTTATGTCTTAGGGTACAATAATAATAATGATAATAATTTTTTTAACCAAAAATTCCAAGAAATGAAGGGATTGGGATAAAGGCACAGCACTTTTTATAGTGTATGATAGTTATTCCTGGTTGTTTCTTGAGAAAGTATCAATGTATTCGTCTCCCACCTGATGTATGGCACAGAGTATTAGTATGTCTATTATTTAAATACTTTTTCATATGTGAGTTAGACAATTGTATTTATTATTTTGCTAATTGCTTGTTCATTCCAACTGTCTTTTCCTACTGACTTGTTTGCCTTTCTTATTGATTTGTAATAATTCTGCCTGTGTGTATGCTATTAAACTTTTGCTGTCATAAGTATTATATGCTCTTCATTTGTCATTTTTTTCATTTTTGAGATTTAATTAGAAAGAATACATGACTGTATATGACTTTGAGCATGCTTTTAGATATAACTTGTTTTTAAACATGAAAATTTTGGTTCTTCAGAAGTAAATGTGGATGAAAAAGCATAGGTTATTGCATGTCAAATATTCAATTTTGTTAAAAAATACAGTACAAATAAAGACTACTCCACTTAGGTCCAAACTAAAGCATTACTGAACATTTTTAGTTAATCATTATGCGTTCCTTCATCCTCTAAGAAAGCTACCTGTGAAAACTTCCTGCATTACACAACAGGATATGCATTATAAATCCTAAACGAGACATCTGTTTTTTTTTTCCATATGAAATACCTTCTCTAAGTTGTGTATTTGCTTTCCACACAGAAAACATGTAACACCCAACCAATATTTCTAGAAGAATTTTAGACTAACTCAAACTAAGTGTATGTTATGGTTTGTTACACCAACATTACTTCTGATGATAATTTAAATTTAAAAATGAGAGTTAATTCTCCTGTTCCACTTGGCCATTTTGGTCCAGTGGCTCATGAATTCTTTCTAAAGGATTCCCTTGGTTGTAATTTGCTTGGTGGTCCCCGATTCTTGTTATCATTCTGTGCTTGCAACATCTGCCTGTTGTTTCTGGACAAGTGTATTGTGAACTACAAGCTTGTGCTATTTCTTAGCACTTGTATGTCATTCTTAACACACACGAGATGATTTGCATTCATTTGTAATCATTGTTCTTTGCAAAATACCGGTAAGAGGGTTACTATAATAACCACCATTTTGCCCATGGGGAAACTGAGACCCAGAAAGGTTAAGTGACTTACCCAAAGGCATACAGTGAATTGATGGCAGAGCTCGAATTGCAGGTGAGCATCCTTGGAGGTTGCCTGTTGTTCCGCACACTCAGCAGCAAGGCCTCTCAGCACTGTGTTCTTTCTTCCAAGCGTCGCATTTTCTTATTCCTTCACTCCACAATTCTTTTAAGAACATGTGACATGCTCATAATACAAGGTTAGAATAATAATATATTTTCTTCTATTTTTTCCTTCTCTTACTTAAACATATTAATCCAACAACTTGGAAATAGGTCAGTAACAGAGAAATCATTCACGCTTTTTACATGGAAAACAATTGAATGGCATCATTGAAGAATCCAAAAGTGTATCTTGTCTTTTCCCCTAGGGGATGGGAAATGCACTCAAGTGAAAAGGAAAACTATGTACTTTTGTACATTCACTTACGTTTACATAATAGGAAGTGAGGAAGAAATATTAATAGTATCACAAATAACTGCTGTGATTTCAAAGTCTTTGTAATTGTTCAGTGACTAAACAGTGTACAACGCAGTCTGTAGGGATATTAATTCCAAGTGATCCTTCAAATTTATTTTGGCAGTACAATTTTTTTTTAACCACTCCAGGTACTATAAAACTGTTAAATACTATGAAACTATATTAATTAAACTGTTGAAATAACAGGTTATTAGTGGAAAAGGATTTTCCTGCTTTAAATAATCAAAGAACAGAATGAATTATCCTTTGCAATATTTTCTTAAAGTATAGACTAGTATTATTTTCGAGATAAGGTTTTGGGGGCAGTTTGGGAATTTTGCATGTGTGTATGTTTCCATATTGATTTGTGGATGTCAAAATCAATACTGTATTCAGAAAGAATAACATACTATGACTTAGAAATTCCTATCTCCTTCTCCCATGCTTCCATTTTCCATTTTCACAAAATTTTGTGTTTGTCTACTTAGAATACTGTTTGTAGCTCGTTTCCCTACATTTTAAAAGATATCCTTTTAGCTTTTCTTTTATGTAAATTATTTAAAAATGTGACTTTGATAGGGATCTTTGGAAAGAACATGAAGTATATGAACAGAATTATTGTTCAACTTAATTTAGGGCCCAAATTTAGAATATATACCATGTTCTTTTTGCCTCCAAATGGTTTTTTAGTATCCCTCTGCTCCAAGAAGTTATCAGTTCTTACCCACCCTCAGGAAGCAAGTCATGTGTATTAAAACATAATCAGATTAAGAGAAAAACTTAATCCGACTAACCTTAGAAGTAAGTTTTCTTTCTCCAGCTTTCAGGAATAACACATCAATACATATTTATCTAATTTTTTGGTTTTGTATAAAGAGTATTTAGTCACATTGCTTCCTGGAGAGGCTACTCAAATCTGCATTTTCTTTCTCCTTATTACACAGTGTGCTTCCACCTCAGGAAAATTGGAGATAAGAAGAACTCACTCTCTTTTAGGCAATCATAAGCTTCAGATTTCCGAGAATAATAAAAAAGGAAAATCAAACAAACAAAATATCCTTCAGATTACTCCTAAGTCAAGTGGCTCATGCCTTTTATATGAAAGTATAACCTTTCTCTCTCCCATCATCTCCTCTCTGCCTTTCTAGCCACCCCTTTGGATTATTTATAGTTCCCCCCTCCTTACCTACCCCACCAGGTTTTTTTTTTTTTTTTTTTTTTATGGCTACCTCCTCTCTACCCAACAAAAGAGGAAGCCTAAGAGACGTTATCACTTGGCGGGGGGGTGTTCCACCTTCTCTGGGAGGGTGGGGGGAATCAGGTTGAACAAGTAACATCACAGGCCTGTGTCTTCTCTGCTCACTCCCTGTGCTGAGACTGGGGACCAGTCAACCACCTTAACTCTTGTACCTTGTACCTTGGAGCTGTGGAAATCAAACTGCCCAGCAGTAGTGAGGTGAGAGAGACCAGGCAGGCAGGCTTTACAAACACTGGCTTTCTTCTCTCTTTTTTTTTTTTTTGAGATGGAGTCTTGCTTTGTCACCCAGGAGTGCAGTGGCGTGATCTCAGCTCACTGCAACCTCCGCCTCCCAGGTTCAAGCAATTCTTCTGCCTCAGACTCCAGAGTAGCTGGGACTACAGGCACTTGCCACCATGCCTGGCTATTTGAGACAGGGTTTCACCATGCTGACCAGGCTGGTCTTGAAGCCCTGAACTCATCATCCACCCGCCGTGGTCTCCCAAAGTTCTGGGATTACAGGCATGAGCCATCGTGCCCGGCTCCTCTCATTTTTAACAGCATAGCTTGGGGCTTGTGCAAGTCCTTGTGTGATGTGATTTGGAAATCTTAAAGAGAAGGGACTCTGGGAGGCCCTCAGATGCTCAGCATCCAGCAGAGTGTGTTCTTGCTTAGGGTAGTAGTAAATCACCCACACCCTCATCCCATGTCCTGTGTTCAGCTCTTTGTCCTCTACATGATCATACTCTGACCTCCAAAATAATTAAGAAAAAGAGAAATTCCTTCAACCTCAGCACGTGCAAACACAATTTCAGAAGTCAATAGTTACCATGTCTAGCAATCAACTTTTTGGGCTCATTTAATTGACATTTATGCGTTTGTGGAGAACATGACTGGCTAAAGACTTTGGCAGCCCCAAGCCTGCAACGGACAGAAACTCCTGAATCACCCTCTGAAAACCAGGTATCTGGCTACATTTATTGATGTTATTTTGGCTAACTTTCCTTATCATACATTTTTTTTTCTAGTTAAAACCTCATTGAAAACCTCATATAAGAGTCCCTCTCTCTCCAGCCCTCCCTTTCCCTCTATTTCTCTGTCTGTTCCCTGGAGGAAAAAAAAAAAAGAGCATATTGACGCTAAATAAAAACCAGAAAGAGCAACCTTATGTCATTTATTTCTCTGAAATTGAAAAAAAATCATTTTTTCCCTTAGAAAACTGTTCTGATTTAAAATAAAAACACTTCAAAAGGTACTTTGCATTATATGTGTCTTCCGTGAGAAACAACACCCACATCTAGTGATTTTCTCATCTTGTCCCCGTCTGACAAGATCTGTACTAAAATATATTAAAAAAGAAAAAAAAAAAAGATAAGAAAGAAAAAGGGGGGGAAAAGCTGAGTGGGAGCAGCAGAAATCTCTCCCTCAGCCGGGGACCTCTCCTTTCTCTCCGGGGCAAGGGTGGGGACCTCGGCCTGGGCTTCCTGAGGCTCCAGCTCTGAGCCCCCTCGACCTGACTCTGGGGCCCCGTGGGTTCCCCGACTTCAGCTCCCACCCCATTCATTCCTCTCGACCTGGGAGCCGGGATCAGCTTCCCTCCTGGAATTCACCCCGGACCCTGCTATTGTCCCTCTCGTCTGACCTCTGCTACCCTAAGTTCCAACAAGGTGATCTGGAAAACGCGCCACTCGCTCCCTGGCGGGCTCCCCGACTCGCCTTTTCGCGCTCTCGGGGGCGGCTCTTTTCTCCAGGGGGGACCACCAAGTGCTCGGCTTTGCACGGCCAATTTATGGCGCTGTCAGGGGCTCGGGCGCCGCGCCCATTGTGCGGGACGCCGCGCCTGACCCCGTCGCCAGCGCCGTGTAGCCCGATTGTTCCCTCATTAGGGCGGCCGGGAGCGGCGGAAAGGCTCGCGGTCCTTTCCCACACTCGCTAATAATGTGCGGCCGCAGGCTCGTCACAGGCGCGGGCGAGGAGAAATGGAGAGGATGTGCCACCGAGTGGGGCGCAAGGGACATCGTATTCCCACGCGAGGAAGCGGGAGAAAGCAACTACTCAAATTCTCAAACCCAAGCTCCAGACCCTGCGCAGCCTGCGAGTAGTTTTTTCCTGGGGTTTTGGTGGCCTATGTCAAGACCCACAGGAAGTATGCTGGGGGAAGACTCTACAGCGCCCTACAAAGAACTAAATCAACGCTACAGCCCACGAGTTCGAGGCTGCAGTGAGCTGGGATCGCGCCACTGCGCTCAGGCCTGGGCTTCATTTTTAAAACCCTGTCTCAAAAATCAACAGCAACAACAAAAATCAAACCAACACAGACACAAACACCCCTAAATCAAGAGTTGCAAAGATCCAGCAGCCAGTGAACTTGGGCACAGGAGAGCTCTGGGCACAGGGGCAAGAAGTGCCCGGATGCCAGCGGGGCTGAGCGGTGCCCTGCCGGGAGGAGCCGGGTGTGCGGGCCTTTGGAGAAAGGAGAAAGGAAGCGGGCGGGTCTGTGAAGCAGGCCTAGGGCGATCAGCACGTGCACAGGCTGCCTTCAGAAGCAGGAGCCATCCGCCCTGTAGCAATCTGTTTCCCAGCCTGGCTTCTAGAAGGAGCCAGTTGATCTTTTTCCCTTTCGTGTTGTTTGCCCCAGTGTGCCTGTTGCTGCCGTTCTTAGTGAAAATGCCTCCCAAAGAGGTGAGGGAGACTGAATACCACACTTGCACGCGCTCACTTTTCCTTCTGGCCAGCAAAGTGAGGACACTGCCCAGACAGCGTTTCTCTCCCCGCCTCCTCCTCCGGCCTGTTGCGTTGAAAGGGCCTTCTCTAAAACTGCAAATAAAGAGCACAGCTTCAGAGAGACCGGGCAAACGCTCAAGGGGAAGGCACAAAAAGGACTATCTCTGTATACAAAAAGCGAAGCTCAGGCTCAGATTCTTAGGTCTGTGAAATGCTATTTGAGTTGAGACACAATACCCGCCTACAGGGCATGCATAGAAAGTGATTTTAGGCGTCAATAACTTAGGGTAATTCTCTTTACTTTATAAACACCATTAACTCCTCTTATGAGATAATGCAAAAATATTCAACGTTTCTTTTGCACTTTCTCAAAAATGAATTCTGGGGCTAAGGCCGTAAGCAACCACATTTGTTAGTAGGTGATTCAAAATTGCACACCCAAAGAGAAAGTTCAAGAAGTTTCAGGGATACTATGCACAGACTTCTAACTTTAAAACTCTTCTCAAAAGAGTGCTTTTGAATTGAAAATGTGTTTATTCCCTTAACAGAATATAAAGCTAGAATTGAATAGAAAAGAAAGCTTATATTCCAATATATGACTTGTATAAAATATGTTGAAAGATATCAATTATCTATATTTCAACTACATTAAAAAAATTCTAAGTTCTCCAGAATTTTAAATTATTCTTAAAATGAACTAAAGATATTTTCATAATTGAAAAATAATGTGAATTAAGCTTTTTTAAAAAAGCCCAAGTCTCATCTTTGGGATGCATGTTGTCCTATTATTTTGTTCAAAGCTTTCTTGACAGGGTAAAAAGGGCTTTAGGTTCTTGTGTTTAATATTATAATAAGACCTAGGGCACAATTTGTATTAGTTTATAAAATCCATTGCAAAGGTGAATTTGGTTGTGTCAGTTTTCCTTTCTTGTTTTTAGCGGACGGCTTTGTATTGACTGTTAACCTTGAAATCAAATGCGTAAAGCTTTTTATTTAAAACAAAATAGTGATCTTAATTTGAGGTACATTGTGTGTAGTCTTGAAGTTTGTGATGGCTGGTTTATGGTGGTGGCGAGTGTTTCTTTGTAACTTTTAGTTTTCTCTGAGCCTTTAAATTTCACTGTTCTTGTAGTTTTGAGCTAGTATATCTGCACTTGATCTGGGCCCAAACATATTCTGATTGTAAATAAAAAGTCTTCTTTTATGAGGATGTTCACTTCACAGCTTGAGCAGTGTAATTTTTATACAGGTCTCAGCAATCAATAAAAAAGCCACAGGAGGAATGATTTATCTTGTTGGTTACAGAGACTGTCACCGAGAGAAATTGTAAAAGATCAATTTACACAACCTGGTGTGAGAATGTTATTGATATAACACGGTTGATCGGTTTCTGGTTGTCTGTGCGCAGGCACTGAGGAGGGAGCACCACCACCACTCGCCAAGGTCTTAATAGACTCTGCGCTCCATAAACTGGACACCGAGCCAGTGACGGCGGAGATGGCCCGGCGGGCGCCCACCGGCATTGGCTGCGCTCCGATTACTTCGTTAAGCAGTGTCATGCTTCTTCTCTCTCTCTCTCTCTCTTTTTTTGTTTAATTTTTCCCTCCTACTGTGAGAACTGTTCACTTGGAGACTCCCTGTCTTAATTACAAAGAGCCCTTTTAACCATAGGTCACAGGACTTGGCTCTCTTGACAGGAAATAGGGAAACAAGCTACCTTCCTGGAAAAAAAAATTCAAACTTCCACTTCTCAAATTAGTTAAATGAAGCTTGTCGGCGGTTGGGAGTTGAGCCTTATGACAGTTGGCTAATTGCAGTTGGTACATTAACTATGTTTTAACCAGAGCTGTTTGGGATGTAAGATTAAAAACGTAAACCAAGCCTAGGCACTTCCAAGGAAAACCACCTAAAATAACCACAAAGCTAATATTTGTTTTACTTGCTATAGGTATTACAATACAAAATGGATGCCTGTATCTTTAACATTGTAATTAAGTAAATTTACAAACATTAACATTTTTTCAATGACACTAAAGCTACTTTAAATCCTAAGAAGGCCTCTCTCTTTCTCACTCTCTCTCTCTGCTCTCTGTTTCTTTTTTGGTTCCACCTTCAAAATGTCCTCTGTCTGTATTTTTATATTAAATACACTCTGCAAAGTCTATCTAGTAAATATCTGGTTCCAAGTCTATGTACACCATTCTCAAATATAAAACTTTTCAAATGAAGATAAACCTTTGGTTGAATTGGTTTATTTTCTGATTTGATTCTTTAATGTTATTATAGAAGATGAAATATCATTTACAGTAAAACAAAACAAAACAAAACTCCAGTGGTTTTCTTATTGGAAGCCTATTACAATAGCAAGCAGAAATAAAGCAACCAAGATTTAGAAAGGTATCGTAGTGTTTTTCTGTATTTAACTTATTATTTAGACTAACATAATGCCAGAATGATAATTACAATGTAGCCTGAGTTATAAGAATATAAAAGAATAAAAAGTCTAAGAAGAAAAACTTCCAATGTAGACTTTCGGTTATAATTTTAGTAAATTTTTTCGTGTTGGTTGGCTTTCTAACAGATTCCACATTTGTGTGTGTGTGCGTGTGCATGCTTGCGCGTGTGTGTGTGCACGTGTGCCAAGTTTTTCATATTTAAACCCAGTTGTTGCCATTTTCATCTCCTTGGAAAACATACACACATACACAAAAACACACATGTCTTTTCCTTGGAAAATGGATGAATCCCGTGCTTTCTGAACACCTACTCAAAAGGTAAGAATCAACTAGTTTTATGCATGCTATTAGATCGAATTTTAATTGCTAAATGTCCAATTAGTATTTATTTGCTTTTGTTTACAGAAGAGTGAATAAATGTGATTTTGCTTTCATATTTCTGTATATTAAAATTCCCTAATAGCTCTCATTGTCTTTTCATTAGCTAAAATTAGTCCTCAAATCTCTCACCACATTCATTATAAACTGAACACAAACAAAAGACTGCTCACAAAATATGCTTTCCTTTCATTTTCCCCCTACCCAAGCTCTTTCATGGCATGTAGATATTCCTATCTTAATATCAATGATGCCTGTAATCTGGCATCAGACAACTTTATGCTTATTTTCTCTTCAGGGCTTTAACTGAATCAGCACTCACGTTGTGTAGCTGGGAAGGATGCTACAACTCTATAGTGGGAGCAATGCTCCCTCCAGATCAGAGAAATAACTCCTCATTTTTTTTTCACATCTGGAGAAGGCAAACTTGCTCTCATCTTCAACTCATGTCTTTTTCTCCCTGCCTAAATGCAGTTTCCATTCCTGCCAATCTCCTGATGGCCGCAGGCCCTATGACGGTCTAGTACTGACTGTTCTCTGCTCCAGTCCTCCTCCCAACTCCACCCTCCTAACCAGATCAGCCCCTCCCCAGCATCCTACAGATCCAAGTTAAAATGCAATTTCCTGCTTTTGATAAGTAGACACTATCCAGCCAGAACAAAACAGAACACTCTGATACAATTGTCTCATGGCCAAAGGCGAGGGCAACTCCCACCCTCCAAGTCTTCCCTCATTTAATCCAAGCAAGAAATGCAATTTCTGATTTTTTATTCCTGACATTTTTTTAGCATTTTTTTTTAAACCACACTCTCCAGGAACATATTGACAGGGTCTGCACATGCAAATCATCAAGGGATCCGAGGCCAAGATCCTAATTATAGGAATATTTCCAACAATCCCACCCACCTTATCAATGCAAACATTTATAGATACTTCTGATCTTGAATTCACAAATAATCAGAAGTACCCTACTTCGAAGCTTCAAAAGTGTGTTTTCATACCAGACATGATCATCTACCAGCGTGTACCTTATTTTGGGAGACTGCCAAACTACTTAGAAATATGGCCAAATGACTTTCCGTGGGAGCTAGCTGGCTGCACTCTCTCTCCTGAAGACTAGCAGCTCCTACTCAGTAATCATTAACCTTATTTGTTTGTCTCTGCTTTCTTGAAGTAGCTAAAATACATATAGTTACAAATAAAGCTCTCTAGGTGGTTTCATAGTGTATACAGTAGGCAGATGGAAGGGAGCTAAGTAAATTAATCAACCAACTTGTTCCTTCCACCTGTAAAGCACTCTAATCACCCCCAACGGAGTAACAGAAGAATGGAAGACATGGACTTTCACTGGAAAGAGCTCATAAATTGTTTGGCAAGAAATTATGCTCAAGAGTAAGAGTAAATATGAAATTGGATGAACTGACTATCCATTTTTCAGGAGAGTGCTGATGTCAGAAATAGAAATTATATGAATGGAGAAGATTAGAGATGATGAAAGAGCAGAGGAGATAGTGTGAAGGAAGGAATGATTCTGCCATGGTCATCAGATGGACACATGTTATGCACTGCGTACTGATGGGAACAAGGTGGAAGGATAGGCGACCAGTTTGTGAAGAGTCTTAATGGGTCTACCAGATGTTTAATACACGTCTAGTGATTAAGTAAATGGGCTGATGTTTGAGGCACTGGAATGTAAACCAGTGAGTATTTCTGGGCAGTAGCATGGCTTAATGAAGGAGACCTTTTCAAGATACTGCTTAGACAGGTGTGAGCTTGCTGCCTATTGAGGTGTGTGTATGTGGCTGGAAAGAGCAGGGGCAGGAGAGTGCAGAAAGGCAATGGTTGAGGTGATCAGGTGACAGAGAATGAGAACCTGAAATAGAATAACAGTAGAAATGAGAAAAGGAAATATTTCAGAAATTTCAGAGACCAAAAGAGCCTGGCCCTCAGTGGGCATTCAAAACAAGGTTGATGATAGATTAATGTGAGTATTGGAGATGAGGAATCAAAGATGGCCCCAGATTTGGAGACTAGCAATGTGGCTGTGCCACTGGCAGGGAGGGATTTTCTGATTTGGTTGGGGAAGAAGTACACAATCAGGGGCAATTATGAGGAGGAAATTATAAACACTTCAAGTAAAACATCCAATAGAAGATTAGGCATTGACTAGATTTTGGTTAAAAGAGTAGAACTGGAGATACCTTGGTGAAGTCTTGAAGATCTTATATCAGTAAATCCTACAAGCCATGCATGTGGTCTGTATCTACATGCATTTAATCTGGGTTTGAAGAGGAACAGGATATATTTAGTCACGTAATTTTTTATTTTTAATTATAAAAGTAGTATATGCAGATTAAAGTAGCATAGTAATAGCATACAAATATAATGTATGTAATCTAAAATGAGCAAAATGAAATCTTTTTAGATGGAAGCAGGCTCTATTATTATATTTTTGAGAGTAAAAGACTCATCTCATTTTAGCAATTTTTAAATAAACCATAAAGATGTGTGGATAGAGAAATGTGAAAAATGAAACATCTCTTCCTGCTCAACAAAGTGTCCTATCATGAAAGTTCTCCACACTCACTCATGTTTCACAACTAGGAGTTTATGAATACTGAAAAAATCTTTTGAGGAAAAAGGAGTTGAGTGAGTGATTGATGTAATAAAAGCAGGACTCAGGGTCAAATGACCAGGCAACAAATTTCAGGCATGTAACTAGGCACCTTGGTGCTTCTCAAAGCCTGACTTGTTTAGGAGAGCTTATTCATTCAAACAGTACCTTCACTTCAATCTTTGCCAAAATTAACAATAGGAAATGAATTTAAAAAATAGAAGTTATTTATGTGACAAGCATTCTAATGACAATAAAAGTGTAAATATTGACAGTATTGCCAGCTCCATTGTGAAGAGTATTTCATATAAAGAATATTTTAATTTTAATTTGAACTGACACCACTTAAGGCTGAAATAATTGATATTGGGTAAAACTGAAAAATAGCAACAAACTAGTTATAATAATTGCACCTTGAAACCCTTTTAAAAGCAAATGCATAGAGTTATAAGTGACAATTCTCTTCTTTCCAGAAGACTTGATCTGATCTTGGGTGAAAGAGCTCTAAATTATTTGTAAATTAATGATAGGAAAACTAAAGTTATAATAGGCAAGGCTTACCAGACATGGACACAAGAACAAAACTGAAAAGGAAAGAAAAATGTATTTGTGACAAACGCTTAGGGCTCGTTTAAAATTCTGCAACACAGTAGATGAAGACATACAACATGCTGAGATTAATTAAAAACAATTTCAAATTATTAAACCTCGAGCTTAAGTGTGAGCTCATATAAATATCCTAAAAATCTTTGTAATCACAAAACAAAGTTATATGAAACCAAAGAATACTGATAACTCAAATAGAAACAAATAAATGTGATCCATGAATGTAACAGAAGAAACTATTCATGCTTAATAAAAATTCATAGGAAATTAAGAATGGAAGAAAATGTCCCAAATATAAGGGAGGGCTTATTAGAAACCAGTCCTTGTGAACTTGTAGACACATCTGTTTCAGAGTCAAGAACAAGACTAGAAGCCCTCTCTCACTGCTAGATCTAGGCAAAGCAATAGGATGAACACAATAGAAAAGAGAATATAAAACAGAAGATAAGGCAGCAAAAATATTAAATAAGGCTCATTTTGGATGCACTTTTATCGACATGAATGGAAAGATCTGCTCATATTGTATTTATGGCTTTTTATCAGGAGAGTCCAGTGAGTAGTGGTAATGATTCTTAGTTTTGAAAATTGTGGTTATGTACACCTAACACAAAATTTACATTTTTAGCCATTTTTAAGTTCACAGTTGAGTGGCATTCACATTGTATATTCGAATTGTTGGGTAACCATCACCACCATCTACCTCTAGAACTGTTTCATCTTTCCAAACCAAATCCTACCCATTAAATACTAACTCCCCATTCCTCCCTCTCTCCCTCCCCTGGCAACCCCCATTCTATTTTTTGTCTCTATGAATCTGACTATTCTAGGAACTTCATATAGGTGGAATCATACGGTATTTCTCTTTTTGTGACTGGCTTATTTCACTTAGAATAATGTCTCAAAGGTTTATCCACGTTGTAGCTTGTGTCAGAATCTTCCTTTTTAAGGATGACATTTCGTTGTATGTGTAGGTCACATTTTTGTTTATCCATTCAGCTGTTGACATATGGGCTGCTTCCACCTTCTGGTTATTGCAGATAATGCTGCTGTGAACATGGGTGTGTAATATCTTTCTGAGATCCTGCTTTCAATTTTTGGGGTGTGTACACAGAAGTGGGATTGTTGGATTATACGGTAGTTTTATGGTTAATTTTTTGAGGCTGCCATAGTTTTCCACATCAGCTGCACCGTTTTACACTCACATCAGCAATAACAAGGGTTCTAATTTTTCCACAGCCTCACATTTGTTTCTCTTGTCTCTCTCTTCCTTCCTTCCTTCCGCCTTCCCCCTCCCTCCGTCCCCCCTCCTCCTTTTTCTCCTTCCTTCCTTCCTCTCTCTTCTTTCTTTCTTCCTTTCCTTTCTCCCTTTCTTTCCCTTCCCTTCCCTCCCCTCCCTTCCCTTCTCTCTCCTCCCCTCCCCTCCCCTCCCCTCCCTTTTGCTCCCCTCCCCTCCCTTCCCCGTCCCTCCCCTCCCCTCCCTTCCCCTTCCCCCTCTCCCCTCCCACTTCCCTCCACCTCCCCTACATCCCCTCTCCTCCCCTCCCTTTTGCTCCCCTCCCCTCCCTTCCCCGTCCCTCCCCTCCCCTCCCGTCCCCTTCC